>CAEGAD010020411.1:0-66212 GCA_903067055.1 Poeciliopsis paucimaculata | reverse complement strand
GGTTGTAACGTTACAGGGGCTGTCTTTTGGGGCATACCACCCGGGTGATAACAAAAAAACAAAAATTTTTTTATTTAAAAAAATTGGTGGGTTTTTTTTTTTTTTTTTTGCTTTTTTTTTTTTTTTTTTGCTTTGGCTGTTTTTAGAAGTAGTTGAGATGCAATAACCTACAAAATGTAAATTTTACATAACAGATATCCTTTAAGGCACTTTCTTGCACTTGATTTCATCTAGAAGCCGAGTGCGTGTCCCCTAAAATTCAGATTTTTCCCTAAGAGTAAGAACATTTGAAAACTGTATCAGATTTTTGCATTTCACTTTGCAGTGTCGTGCTATTTTCAGTTGGCCTGTCAAACAAGATCCCAACACAAAACAGGAAGTTCTTGTTTGCAACGCGACATAAAGTAAGAGAGGCAGTGCACATTATTTTCCTCGCCGAACGAACAAATCACACAGCTCAGCGGATACAAACCTCTGGGACATGATCTTTAGGGCATCAGGAAGGTAACACTGTGTGTTCTCCATCTGGAAGGGGTCTGCGTCACAGATCTTGTCGTCAGTGCGTCCGTAATTGGCTGTCTCCACCATCACAACATCACTTCCTGGGCAGCGCAGCTCTATGGGGTAGCCCTCGCACGCCAACTCCCTGCGCAGCAGCCCGAACGGCATGGCGGCCCGAGACATGGCTGCATGGGAGAGAGAGAGAGAGAGTAAGCAAAGAGCGCCATGGCAAAGGAATGTATGGAGGCGGATGTAGAAAGACATGAGGAAAAATCAAATTCATGATCAGTTAGCAATTTTTTTAACAATTTCAATTCTAAAAATGTTTGTCGCAAAGGTGCTAAAACAAGATGTTTTTAAATAGACGCAGCACAAGAAGGTGGAAAAACATGGACGTAAATGAATAAATGAAATTTCAAAGAACATCTTCATAATGCCTTAAAGGAGGCTCATTATTCCCTCAAAACATTTGAAGCTCAGCATTTCTTTCACTGTTTTTTTCTTCATATTTTAAGCTTAATAGAAACTGAGTCAGAAGAACGAATAAAAAATAGTGAGCATGACTCATGAAACCAGTGCGACGCTTCATGATGCACAGTGCCTAAAGATGGCAGCCAGAAGTATTTTTCATTAAGTGTAAAAAACTGAGTTTTTGGAGGTCCTGTCCAAATGTTTAGAGCCATTTTGGATTTTCTTTTTTTTAAATATAACATCCGTTGTATTCGTAAAAAGAAACAGCGATTACTGCTGACCAAACGGCTGCACAATGATAACAAAATAACAGAGGAGGAGAAGATAAAAAAACAACGACTTTAGAATAATGCAAAGTATGATTAAAACCACGGAGCAAAAATTACTTTTAAACAAGATTTAAAAACAGTAAGCAACAGCTAATTTTTATGAGGAGCTAATTAGACAACTTATCAGGAGCAACTGATTCTGGATGAGGTTTTGGGGACAGTTAAAACATGGGATGAGTTATATATGAGATTTTCAAAAAGGTGGGAATGCCATTTAAACCCGTGAAAGCAAGTAAAGTTATTGCAAAACACATTCTAAAGTGGACAGGAAGTCAGTGACGAGACATTAAATCTGGAGTCATGTGTTAAAAATCCTTTAGAAATCTTGCAGCAGCATTTCGTGCCAACTGTGAACAGTTCAGACTAATGTAGAGACAATTACAGAAATCTAAACGCTCGCCCTAGGTGTGGTGGTCTTGGAAGAAAAGAATTCATTTGGGTGAAAAACAAAAGCAGGATTTGACAATTGAGTTGACTCAACTTTGAGGCAGGAGTCGATACTGCTTTCAATAAATGTAAGCAACCCAAGTGCCCTTCGTCCCCTCTCATGTGGCCGAGGCAGTTCAGAAAAGGTTGAACAGAGGGTGCCCTGTTGCGCTTGAAAGGAAAATAAACTTGGCAGTCGTCAGCATAAAAAATGAAAGGCCGTGATTTATAAAACAAAATGGTGGCAAGAGGTGATAAATTAATAATGAAAAGCAATGGCTCGAGCACAGAGCCCTGCGGTACTCCCCAAGGGAGAGAAACTGGGGGCTAAAATTAGCAAAAACTGCTGGACCAAAGCCAGTGTTTTGGGGAGGAGAGGGTTTGCCAGCAGAGTTTGAACAACAGCATGTTTGGCACTTTAGTAGAAGTCAGACTGATGTTAACAATGGTGAACATTGTGAGGTTCAACTGTTGGAGGAACCTCCTTAAGAGTCTGGCAACCAGTTTCTGTAAACAGGGGAGGGATGCAGCAACGTTGTTTTCGTTGCAATAAAATACTCTTTTAGTGAGAGAGAGAAAATAAAGTCGGTTTTAAAGATGCCACAAAGTTGTAAATATCTGTTTGTGACAGGACCGTAGAGGCCCACTCCGAAGCACAACATTAAATATTCAGCATCGCTTGCAAAGAGGAAACACTAAAATACTTTGTTGTAATAAAGACTGAGACATCTCAAAACTAAACCTTTAGTCTGTATTATGCATAAATACAAACTGCTAACGAGCTTAAGTCATAATTGTTCTTTTGGGCGATACACAATCAGACATGTTTTAGTGCTCAATGTATTTATACTGAACCGTTAAACTCTTTAAAATGCCAGCTTTTAGCTTGAAAACCGAGGATATTTTTTTTAATCGAAGGGTCATGTTTGTTGTTGTAATTCGAAACATCTTTAGTAATCGCGCTTCGAATTTCAAAGGTTGCTGACTCCAAATTTAATTGCGATGACATGCACGCAGCAGCTGTGGAGAGGAAGACGTACGACGCGTCAAAGAAACCCTGGTGGTGGCAGCATTGGGCTGCGGTGATGCTTTTCTTCAGCAGGAAAAAAGAAGCTGATCAGAGTTGATGACAATGATGGATGGCACTAAACAAGGTTTGTCTTTTTCCCTATGCACGTCTTGGGATTCTGCCTATTACGCAGAATCCCAACGAAATAAACAAAAAATTCTTGTTGCAATATGAAAACTGTGTAAAAGTTCAAGGGTAATTGATTCTTTTCCCAAGTCAATTTATGTGACACTTTGCTTAAAACCGACGGAGGGAAGGCTGCAACGCCCCGAGACTGCGTATCAAGCTTTAAAGATGAAATCCACATTGAAATTCCAGCTTGGTTCTCACTGGATGAGCTGCCACTCGCCTTCCAAGCCTGATAAAATGCATCCGTCACGCCTCTTTTTATCCACACTTTAGTGCTCCCGTCAGTTTCGGAGCCTTTAGTGTGAGATGCTCTAATAGGTGTATACGCAGCCTTTTTGGAATCACTTTTTGGGGGGCTGTGATAAATGTTCCTGCTCCAGGTAAAGCAAACACTTAAGCTTTTTCTTCCCATCTGAGGATATGACATGAATAAATCATGGCAAATTTGAGCTTTTTTGGTAATGAATACCAACGACTGGTAAAGAAGGACTGGTTGTACATTTTGTCACACTTGAATATCAGTGTGCAGGATTTAAATGAAAAATGTATAAAGTGTGATTTAAATAAAACTAGTATGGCACCAGAATCAACTTTTTAAATAAATACATCCATTTTTCGCCATGTTCTGACATTTGATTTTACTACAGAACTTCGGGTTTATTGCAGGCGTTCTGTGTCGGTTTATTTTGGTTTCACCAGGCCGCGTTCTACGCTTCAAGAGGAGCACCAATATTCATGCTAAAGAGACATTTGCATGAGAAATTGAGCCAGTTCCTTTTAATTACCTGTTCTGATTTCATCAGTCATTAATTACCGTGCCTGGGAATATTGATACACGCTAATGATTCCCCTGTGGATGCTGTAACAATTTGCTCAGATTGCCTAATTCAAACCCTGCAAAGATCAATGTTGGCCCCACAAATCAGGCTCTTAATGAATATAAAATTAGTTTTTAAAACAACGTGCCCTGGACTGTAACTGCACTTTGGATTCTGCATGTCATCAGATGTGATAAGTTGATTAGTTTTTTGTTGTTTTTGACAGAATGAAGGACTTTTCTGTCATACGGAGGTGAAAACAAAACAACTTGGCAAGTTTCAATTTCTCCTCTTATATGAGGGCCGTATTCAAGGGCATAAATCCCATCTCATTGTTGGGGGGGGGGGGCCATAAACAAGAAAACTTTTTAAGAGCAATCTTAGGGGGGTCGCCAAATTTACAGTAAAATGTGGTTTAATTTTGTGTGTGTGTGTGTGTGTGGGGGTGGGCGTGTGTGTGTGTGTGTGTGTGTTCCAGCTGCACCATCAAAAATGACTAGTAAGTAGAAATGGACAACAAAAGTTTTTTCTCAGTAAACAACCTGTTGAGATCCATAGAAGTCAAACTAAGACTCAAATGTTGCTTAGATACCAGTTTGGTTCGGCGCCACAGATCTAATCTCTGCTACACTTTTACAAAAACTTAATGCTCTAAATAAAAACAAGTTTTAATAAGTAACTCCACTTAATAAAATTCCTCATAAATATTGATGTATCACAGTGGTTTTTAATACAAGTCGTGTTATTTAAATAACTTAAGTTGCTTTAAACGTTTATTTATTTATGTTTTTCATTTTAAAACTTATAAATATGTTGAAATGTAATATCTGGAAGTACCGTGACTTAAACTTAAAAGGTCATCACCAGAGTTTTCCAGAAAAATATTCCGATTTTATTTTGTGGTTTTAAAGGCTCCATGTTGAAGATGTTAAGAAGTAAAGGCATACTTTATTTAGTTTAACTGCCAGCAGCAGTAGCTCCTCTGCTCTCTGTCCCATACAGAGCTGTCGGCTAGTGCTAACGCTCAGACGCTCCATCCTGTTTCAAACTCTTCTCATTAAAGTAAGAGTTAGAGAGATAAATATAATTGAAATACTGGTTACCTCCGACAGAAAAAGGAGCCAAGTCTATGAAAGCAATGTAGCAGTTTTGCTAGTTATGATTTCCAAGGCACAAGGTGGCAGTTTATCATGATTCAGCCAAAGTAAGGAAATAACGAAGTTTGGGCTGGTTTTTATTGTCAATGTGTTTCTTCCTTTTGAACAGTGAAAGTAAATAAAACGTGTTACATGCCTTTTTGCTTTAAGTGTTTACTTACTGAAGGGTTTTTTGTTTGTGCTGCAGAGCCATAGCTAACAGCTAACAGCTAGCTCCTCACTCCAGCAGCGCTGCCGTTGCTCCGCCCACACTTTGGACTGAACCATTGTTCTAACAATAGTGGGGGGGGGACCTAAAAATGTATTCTTATTTCTTTTCTTAGCTGAATGGCAGACTTACTTCTTTCCTTCTTTTTTTATATTGATATTGTTTAAATACAAGGGTTTCTTTCATGATTTATTTCAATTCTAGACTTTTCCAAGATTGGAGGGGTCCGGACAACCCCCCTCCTCCTCCCCTGAAACCCCCGGTGTTTACCCCTATGGCGGTACTGTAACATGACCTGTGCAAAGTGGATCTTTACATGTCAGGAGAAAATGACATGATCGTTGCCGTAATTCAGTTTCCCACATCGGCTCCAGTATCGTGCGCACATGGCAGGGAGCCTGGCTCTTGAGGTTCGGTCCAGAAAGGACGTGTGAGCGTCGCTGTCCACGGTGCTGAACAGCTGACCACGTTATGCTCTGAGGTGTACGCTCATTTTTATGCACTTCTGTCATTTTCTATTATATTTTTGTCTCATTTAAAAACACATGTTTATCCCCTGGGCTTTTGAACACAGTGAGTTATTTTAGTGGCATCTATTCTCCTTATTTATATTTGTTTTTGTTGTTGATGTTGTTTTTTACTTTGTTACTCCTTTAAATGAACCCAATTGTGATGTTTTACTTTGCTTGCTGTACAGCACTTGTTGTTTTTAAGGTACTTTATAAATGAATGTGACTGACTGACTGATCTGTGCTGAGGTTACCAGGATCAACTGACCTGATCCACAGATCTTATAACAGTGGAGTGTCAGCAAAATCGTAAGTAATTATATGTGGAAAGTTTGGACTTTCAGGTGCTTCCATTCACTACAGGGCTCATTCAAATACCTTTTAAAAGCTCAAAAACCCAAAAGTCTTGTGCGACAATAACTCTGGACTGACTTAGAGTTTGGCAGAGGATTTAATCATAATAGCAACTTGTTATTACTGTACTGATGCAACGGATTATGTGTAGAAAACTAAGATTTTCAACCACCTCCACATCCTCCTGCATTGCTTTTCATAACCACAGAACATGAATTATTATAGTGACACAGTAAT
Organism: Poeciliopsis paucimaculata; assembly: GCA_903067055.1. Taxonomy (NCBI): domain Eukaryota; kingdom Metazoa; phylum Chordata; class Actinopteri; order Cyprinodontiformes; family Poeciliidae; genus Poeciliopsis; species Poeciliopsis paucimaculata. The sequence continues at coordinate 60,004 of CAEGAD010020411.1, read as the reverse complement.
TGGTAGGCATGGGATGGCTGACACTTGTGAATATTAATGTAAACACTGTCAATGAGAAGTTAGGCAAAAGTAACATCTGAGTGTCACAGTGTTAGTCCTGAATTACGATTTTTGTTTGTCACAGTTCTGATTCACTTGTGTGGTTAAAAAAAACAAAAAAAAACAAGAGGTTGAGCTCATCACAGCGCCGACTGTCTGAATGAACGACTGAGCGGACCTTTACTGAAACAGTTTGCCTTTTGTAATGTCATGAAGTGGGTTTAAAGGTACTATCTGAAGCCAGACTTACAATGCACTAATCATTGAGATGATTATTGAAATTGGCTGATTCTTAGCAAAACCAGCTCCGCTTGTAAATGGAAGTTAAAAATTGTAATTTGATACTATTCTAAGGGCAGAAAAACCTAAAGTCTTGTAAGGAAACGAACTTTACACAGATATAAAGAGATGTGACAGAGACTGTGTCCAAAGAATATCATCTTGACAGCGAGAACATTGCAGTGCATTTAAACCTTTGTGAGTGGAAATGGACTGTTTATATGAGCTTTTCAGCTGCTTCCATTCACTACTCAACCTTTCCCAAGCTCAGTAAAGTGACATTTTCTGGTGAAAGAGCACATCAGAGTAACACGCAAAAATTTTTTCTCTAATTTTAGCACTTTGAATTTCCGTTTCACCGCTAAATTTCTTAATTTATTGACTTTTTCTTATGATCAAACTTACCTTGACCAGAGGGGGCGACTTGAGCCAGGGTGAGAACACCCACTGCCATGCACCACAGGGACACGGCCATGCTGAGCAGGAAGAGCTGGGACTTCACACCAGCAGCTGCAATTTGAGACCCTGGAGAGGGAGACAGAGAGAGCGTCGGTAAAAAATGAGAGTGAAGAGCTGCATTGTCTTCTGTTTGTGTGTGTGTGCATGTGTGCGCGCGCATGAGCTCATGAAGGATGATCGGCAACCCACACAGAAAATGAAATGGATGCACGTGAAACAACATGGCAGAGCAGGAAGGGAGACAGAATAATAGGGAGAGGCAGAGAGCAAGAAAAAAAAAAAAACAGAGATAACAATTGAACAATCCATGCAGTGAAAAATCACTCAATCTGCTGCTGCCATGGCGACGGCGCAGGGCAGTCTCAAGGAGAAAGACGGAGGGAAAGGGGAGCGAGGAAGAGATACGCCACCTTTATTTTGTCTGGGAGGGGAGTGAGAGCGTTATCAGAGAGAGTTCGTGTTTTAAGTCCACAATTAGCCAGAGGCGAAACTGGCCGCTGACCCATGAAAGAGCCTTAATCTCCCACCATCACACCATCCCCGTCTCTCTCTCTCACCCTCACACGCCCACACACACACCCCTGTGCAGAGGCAGATGGCAACACTCAGTTTAGGCCACTTTTCATTAATCCTAAATAAATGATGCTGCAGAGCCGGCCTCATCCACAGCGGGCGTAACAAGGTAAACAGCTGACTGGAGGCGAGGGTGATCCCAGGGCAGCTTCATGAGGGGGGAGCATAAGGGATGCAGGCGAATGAGCTACAAGAGAACAAACAGTAATATGATTCCTGAATATAGACTGAACTCTTGGCCTCAGACAGAACGGCAGATAGAGGCTAAACTACAACATGCGCCGGATTGCGTTTCTTCTTCCTGCTTAGCATGCTAAGCAGTGCGCCGCCGCAGCGTGGTCGGAAGAGAAGAAGCAAATATCACGGCTGGAGGAGCGGCAGCGTGTGTCAATGTTGTTTTGTTGTTTTTTTTTGTTACCTAATTAGAACTTTTTACTTGTATAACCTTTGACCTTGTCAGTAGCTGCGGTCCTCCTGGGGATCAGAGCCTGATTCTAATGAGGTGAAAACATCATCCCTGAGGTCCCGGCTGGAGCCGAGGGGTGAAGCACATAGCTTCAGGCGGAAGTTATGACACGAACAGATAATTGTAAAATAAATAATAAATAAATAGATAAATTAGGGGCAGAGCTCGGTTGTGAACAATGTGTGAAAGTTAGTGCAAAATATATCTGTCACCAGCCTTGTGATGCATTCTTTTTTCAAATATATATATAAATATATTTTTGCAAATAGATTTGTACCTTTAACAAAAGTATTCCTGCTTATACAGACAGACAGATAGACAGATAGATAGATAGATAGATAGATAGATAGATAGATAGATAGATAGATAGATAGATAGATAGATAGACAAACAGACAGACAGACAGACAGACAGACAGATAGATATTTGCACACTTATACAAACCATAATCAGAGATTGAAATTAATTTAAACATCGTGAAATATTCGACTTTATTTTGAAAGACCAGCTCTGCTGCTTCCTGCCTGCCTGCTCTCTTGTTCTCAGGAGTGAAGTAAAACTACAGAAGTGAAGGGAGAGGAAAAGAGAAAGAAAGGTGCCTAAGGAAGGTTAAGTTGAGGGCATTTTTAGTTTAAGCCCATGAAAACAGCCTTAATTTTAATGTATGTTGCATTTGAACACAGTAATGTAGTTAATTAATGTAGGTTGGGCTCCATAATATTTCAGGTACCTCTGAAGGTTCACTGTTCAGGATATTAAGTCACCTATGTTGTGAGGATCCTAATGCCCAGACCTAAATCCATTTAAAACTAATGTTCATAGATATTAACTGTCCAACTCGGCTGAGATTTAGATATTTAGATTGAAAGACGAACCAAGAGACTCGTAAATGCACCAGCAGTGAATGTTGGTTAAGAAAGAGTTGACTCGGTTAGACTGAATACAAATTATTCGTAAATAAATATTGATGACATAAATTCATACGACTTTACAGTAAAGTGAAGCTTTGTGTCGGTCTACTGCACAATATCTTTATAAAAATACACATTCTGGTTGATAAGTCGCATACTGTAACATTGATGATTTTATATGAATATAAAACTTAATAGATTTTTTAGATATTTAAGTCAAACCTGTTCTTTCAGGCCCCTGAATATTTTTCAGCCTTGATTAAATTGTCCATGTTTGCACTCTGGGCGTCTCGCCTTTAAAAGAGCCGTGTGTGACCATTTGTCTGCCTCCTGACGAGTCCTTCATTTATTCGGACACTGGGAAATATTTTTCACCCTTTTCCATGAAAAGAAAGCTTTGATTACTCACTGCTGCAGTCCTGAACGGACCGCCGGGCTTTTCAATTTTTCTGAACTCAGTTGTCCCATTTTTCCCCTTGCAAACTTCCATGGTTCCCACTCTCCCTTCAGATGTGTCTTGCTTTATTTTTACATCATATTTTTGGAGTGAGTTTCCTGTATTGACATGGATTGCCTATAAACCATGTTTGCGATGGTTTGCGATGTTTGCGATGTTCAAAAATAACAGCATTGTGTTTTAAAAGGAGAGTAAAGTTCAAAATTCTTATATTAACTTTTATCTCTATAAATCCAGAAGCATTGGGAACGCCGCCAACCCAATTTCAAGCAAAATATGAATAATAAGGATCAAATTTGGTGCCTGTTATTTAATTTATGTAAAGTATGGTGATGTTGGGCTCCAAAATGTGTAGCCCTCTAATGAATCACTGAAGTAATTATTCAGTTGTATCTGAGAAGGAAACCAACTTCCTGCCTGGATGATTGAGCAACAGTCCACTCTTCTTCTTCTCCTGTCTTTCATAGTTTTGCTTCTTCTCTTGTTAAAATAGGCTGCCGGGATTGAACTGAGCTCTTCATAGCGTTTGTTGCTTTGGTGTAAAAGAAACCAAGATGTGGGTCCGCTTGCTGGTTGTTTTTGTTGTTGAAATGCTGATTTGAAAGAAAGACGTTTCTGTTTGTAATAAGGCAACCAGCTGTACAAGCATGTTGATGGATTTAAACTGTAATCATTGAGATGCTAGAAATAAATTCAACATCATCGCATGACAAACATTCCTGAGCCAAATTGCTTCACGGTGTGACTTCAATTCAGTATCTGAGGGTCTTCTGACAACCTGACTAGTTCCAAAAGAAAATAATAATAATAATAATAATAATAATAATAAAAAGCTCTCAGTGGTCCACAGACTCTTATCTTGTATTTTCTTTAGGCCGGTCATTGCGAGCCTTGTTAAACTTTGAGCTCTTCAGAGCATCGTAGCTCGACGTTGCCGTCTTCTCATTGTTGCAGCGCTCACAGCAAATGACAGTTTTTCCATTTCCTTCCACGTCTTTCTGGTTTTCTCCTTCATTCGAAATTATTTCAGATCATTTCAGGTGAGCAGCCTCAAAGTTCCTTGTCGTTTTATTCACACTTTTAGAGAAGAAAAAAAAAAACAACTATGATCAGCATCTGTTGTCTCCGTCCTTAAATCGGATCCACCCGTTTCACATCCGTTGTGACTGACCTCATTGACTGAACTCTTCTGTTACTATTTTCAACACACCTTTTCCACTGATAAGTGACATTCGACTGCCTCATCATTGAACCCACCTGTACAGCTAGCTCAGTGAACAAAATAAGGCTTTATTTTTTAGCCTTCGTTACATGATGTGAGTCAGAGTTGTAGAGTAATTACTCTTGCAACTTTCTACATGCCCCCTTTTCCTTTTGTTGTTGTTTTGACAACTTTGTTGACGAGGCAATTTGTTATTTCAGTGGTTAGCACAGCTGCAAGGCAACCTGTTACCCTCTCAGCAGGGGCGGATAAAGGTTTTACATGGCCCTGGGTCAAACTTTTATTTGGGCCCCCTCGTCCTGTTAAGTACATCACCGCCACTAACACCGCTGCACTCCAGAGGGCCGAGTTTAATTAGCTTGATTAGCATTACGGATAATTGGGTATTGTTGGCTAAGAACATGTGAACAAATCAAGATCAAACACAAATAAAAAATGAAAGTCACAGCATCAGATTGTAACTATGCGAACACAACTGGCAGTGAAGATTATTCTTTGCACTTCTACAAAGTAAATGTCCTAATTCCTTTAGATCATTTAGATAATTAAAGGGGGAAAAAATGATCTATGCTGAAACTATTGAATCAAACTTAATTTTTATTTAGTCAAATATGACCTGTTGTGCAAGTTTAAATTCAAGGATTTTTGGGAACCCCCTCGTGGTTTAATAAGCAGCCGCTTGGTTCGAACATGTTTTGGGCCGGCTCTTCCTCTCAGCAATTCTTGAATATCAAGCAGCAGCTAATGAGCACTTCAGAGTCTCAGCTCCCTAGTAAGGCCAGAAAACTAGAGCACAAAAATAAATCAGACACATTGTGATAAGCCAACTGTTATTTTCTAAAGCACAAATAAATTCATACTGAACATGACGGCGCTGCTTTGTTGTATCTCACTTTAAAGCGCCGCTGTCACTGAGGTGGTTTGACTCCGTGTGTAGGATCATGTGCAATTAAGTCCATTTGTTTACACACAGCCATTTCCTCTAAGCGGAGATGCCGCTGGCTTTGTATGTCATGGTTTTGGTGTTGAAGAGACCAAACACAGACTGGAGGAAGAAGAAGATGAAACAATAAACAGAAGGGAAAAAAAACACAAATGATAATCCAAACAGAGGGGACGCAGGGAGAAAAACCAAACAAGTAAACAGCCAGGAAGAGCACAAAAATGACAAAATAAAGCAAAATTAGGGGATGGTTTGGGAGTTCAGCACAACAGCATAAACAACAGGGGGGATGAGATAATGAATGACAAGGAAGGAATATATGGGGAAGGTGATTATTGCTACAAGGAACAGGTGAGACTGATTAACTAAATGGAAACAGTCAGCTAGCTGCCCAGCAGGGGTTCTGGCAACAAAGGGAAGGAGGTGCAAAATAACATCGAATAAACAAGAAGGGGAGATAGAAAAACATGTCAATAAAACCGACACAAACGACAAGGAACTCCTTACTAAACTATCATCTTAATTAAAGGTTACAACTCCTAATTCACTTCAATGTTTCAGATCACCAATCAAACCAAACAGATGATATAATATACAGTATATCGGTTTTCAACTTATGATGTCACTGACCACACCCAGAGCTGATCACTGCTTATAAAGCTTAGAAATCCTCCAAAGTGGCTGAACAACAACTGTTATAAAATTCAATCAGAGCAACGTCAAAGTCTGACTGCCCGTCATCTGCAAAGGCTTGATGGGAGCTTTTTCTGCCAAGGTTTTAGTTTTAATGGGAAATTGTGTTTTCTTAATGAGCTTGACTGGTTTTGATTATTATTTAAACATTGCTTTTTTTTTTTGTATTTATTCATGTTATATTTGTCTATTATCAAAATGATCTGAAACATTATTGTGAGAATAAAAAAAAAAGAAATCTTCAAGGTGGCAAATACATAAAACATTCGTGTTGTTGTTTCTAAATGAACTGGTTTTCTTTGCATTATTTGAGGTCTGAAAGCTCTGCATCTTTTTTTGTTATTTTGACCATTTCTCGTTTTCTGCAAATAAAAACAAATTTTTTGCTTGGAATTTCAGAGACATGTCATCAGTAGTTCATAGAAAGAACAACGAGAGAGAAACTGATAAATGTTAAGTGATATCTTAATTTTTTTCTCCAGAGCTGGAAAAAATTATATACACACACAGGTAAACTAAATCAGTTTATGTTTAATTCTAATTTACAGTAACCATTAATTTTGGATACAATTTTGTAGATTTAATAATATGAAGGAATAAAATTCATTGGCTCAAAATGTTATATTTTTGCTCCACAGCATGTGATATTAATCATGTGTGATTATTTCTTGTGTACCGTAGTTTCTCAGGCTGAGTCACAGAGCGTACTGAAGGTTAATCTCTAATTGGACGTCAGTAGTAAGAGTTCCCTTCTCAAGGGCTACGTTTGAGGTTTGAATTATTCAGTCCTGACAATGATTCAGGTTAAAGCCACTGTACTTTCTAGATACAGAAAAAAAAACATATGTGTGCCTGTATGTTTGAATGTGACTTACTTTTCCTCGCTTCTTCTTGTTAGGTAATGTCAGCCGACAGATTTAGGTCACTACTCAACAAATGTCCAAAATGCATTCAGAGGCTTTGGCTTGTGCACGCACACGCATAACTAAGAGGGAGGACAGAAACCTCTGCCTTCTCTGAATGCACTGAACCAACAACACTGTATTAGAAGCCGCAGGACCACCACAATACACACCAAAGATTACACAAAATGAAAACATTTTCATTTTGTATCCCACACACACAAAGCCCCCGCCACACACAGACATCAAAAACCCTGATGGCAGCATGTTTTACTTTTTTTTTTCTGCTTGCTTTCCTGACTGTCTGTCTCTTCCTCTCACTCACACTGCCATAAACCCTGTAAGTGTTGATGCAGAGTAAGTAGAGCAAGGACACTGATGGCCCTTGACAAAGCCGTACACTCTGTCCCCCCCTCCACCCCGCCTGCAACCAAAATCCAGCCCGGGGCCACCAGCCGGCCTACTTGGAGCAGCATCGGTCTCTTAGTGGGAACGTGTGTGAGTAAACGGCCCGAAGTGCAAAAACTTACGCATGCACACCCCGTCTTGCATTAATGCACACTCCTAATGATTTCAACTGAGAGAAAATGCATTTAGTTGCCATGATTTGCCTGGAGATAAACGAGGTAAACTGAGCGTCTCCTGGTTACTGTCAAAATACACAAATTAAGGTACATAAACACTTAAAATGGGACACCCAGTATTTTGACAGGCTGTAAAGATGCAAAAACATGTCTTTGAAGAAGAATAATGTGTTTCCCTATCTTTTTACAAGTAAAGATCTAAACAGTGTGACTTATAGTACATACCCAGTCAAAATGCCTTCAGAGGTCATTTTAGTAGTAAAAAAGTCATTATCCCAAAATGAACGTGTGGCACACCTGCAAACCTACTAAGACACAGTCATGCAAGGATAGCATTGGAAAGAGAAGCAGTCAGGAGAACGATGGTAACTTTGGAGGTGCTGCTAATATTGCCAGCTCAGGTGGGAGAGTTACTTGACAAGACAATTGGTAATGGCCCTCTTCATTCACCTGGCTGTTGTAGAAATGCTAAAAGAAACCTTCAGCGGTCCTGTTCACACTTTGCCGGAGACATAGGCTGTTTTCACACCTGATAGTAGATACCAGTAGACTTGGTTCATTTGCCGACCAAAATTGCCACATTTGTTACCTTTTCGCTGTCACAATGCACTGAGTCAAACTAGCCAAAACTTTTGAAAAACCTGTTTATTTTATCACCTGACAATGTAAACAGGCAACAGGAGGTTGTGGCTGCAAAGGAACAACTAAAAATCCTCTGAACAAGACATTGAACGCAGCTTACTTTGGTAAACAACAATGGAGTTAATTGTTTGTAGGATTTCTCTTTTATTGTTGGTAAAAATAAACACCATGCACCACCACTCGGCCATTTGTTTTGGCTGAATTTTCCCAGAATGCCATGCACAGGAGTCCGCTTCCTGTGTTTGAAGCGGTCCGACTGGCATCCACAAACGCAAACACTTCACTTCAACCTGGGTTTTTTTGAGGCATATAGAATGACACATCAGCATTAGTTTGTACGCAGACCAGAGTTTGCTTTATTGCGCATTCACACCTCTCCAAATGAGCCGAACTTTGTAGGCAAACAAATTAGGGCCTCAATTAAAGCGGATTAAACAGGGCTGGTGTGAATGCACCTACTGTAGACTTGTGAAAGAAGGTGCTCTAGTCACATGATACCAAAAGCATTTTTTTTTTTTGGCCTGCACATAAACAGTTTTGTTTATCAAACCACGTCACCAGACACATATTTTCTTTGGAAAACCATGAAGAACAAGGGATGTTCTCTTTCGGTCTGCAGGATAAATGCTTGCTGCTATCAGCACATAAACTCAATTCAATCGACGGCCAAAGATTTTCCATGCTTAAACTATGGGTATGTTGTTGTAGACTCTCAAAAACAATTCAAGTCAAAACAAATCAGAAAATTTGAATGATTGAAAATGTATGAAATTTTAGAGTTTAATTAGAGAAAGGGATTTGCTCACTGCATCACGGATGCTTCTGGAAAAAGAAATGGAGATGTCAAAAAAAAACAAAAAAACCAGGAAGAAATATTCCAAATATTTGATGTGGAGGCAAAAAAAAAAGTCAACAACAAGATTGGCAGCGAGTGTGTAACCCCCCACATCAACCCTTCCATCAATGCTGTCAATGCCTGAGGGGAGATCGCGATGAAGCGCTAAGCGACAAAACAGGCTTGTAGTGTTATTGTTGCTCTAATGGCTGAATGATTGTGCGTGTGTGTGTGTGTGTATGAGCAAGTGTGTTGGTGATGGAGAGAGAAGGCAATCAAGAGGTGATGGAGGGGAAGAGGGATTGACTGCACACAGAAATATAAAGCATTAGAGACAGACATTTTCAACACTGACACTTGAAAGTTGAGTTTTTTTCCTCGTAAATGCTCATATAGTATTTTAGAATTAAAAGACACAACACATTGGCCTCCGCGTCCGTGAGCCAGTTTCAAACCATCGACCTCGGCATCTCCCAGTGGGCCAAAGCCTGCGAGCTGCAGTCAAAGCCACTTAAGGGGTTTCAGAGCCTTTATGTTTGTCTGGTCGATGCAGGACTCCGGGGAACGGAGGTGTCACCCTTTGTCAATCATTTGCTTGTTGCAAACCAGAGCCAAGTTCAAAGCGCTAAAGCATTGCATGTTTGGCACTCGTTGAAGCATTAGTTTGTACTCTGTCTAAAGGGAAAAACAGGCACAAATTGCAGATACAACCAGAGTATCTTCCCAAATAGGATCTCATTTCTTCTTGAAGCTTCAAATTCTTATGTTCAGTTTTTGTAATTTAACAAATAATCACACTGTTTTGTTATACCGTATTGGGTAATAAATTGTTATTTTAATGAACTTGTTGTGAACTACTTCCACTGAGTCAGTGTGATGCTGCGCATATTTTACAATTAAGTCCCTCTAAAGTACAAGACGGTTTGAACAGATCAATTTAGAATCAGATCAAATGTTTTTGATCTTCAGAGTGTTAGCTGTGTGGGTAACGCTCATTGTTGCTACTTTAATGTATTTCCAAACACTATTTCAAGCTAGTCGGCTGGTTGGTCTATTGAGTTAGCTAAATTAATATGCTAACTAGCTTAAAGTAATCAGTTTGTTTCTTAAGCTAACCAGCTAACAAGTTCCCTTAACAAGTTGATCTGTTTGGTTAACCTGTTCGGCTAACTAAGTCTGTGCAGCTAGCCTTTATTTACTTTGTTTATTTTAAGTTTTGCTGCCCATAAGTGTCTCTATTTAGAGACAGGAAGTTTCATCTTTTTGGCTTTAGGGTTTAAAACAACATGACTGTTGAGTTTTATCCAACTGTTTGACAATGATTCCCATCACAACAAACATTCCTAGCATGTATAAATCCCGAATAATGTGCATACCTGTCAAGTTTCCCGTTTTAGCTGGGAAACTCCCGTATTTTATCCCCTTTTCCCGCCATGGTCACATGTTTGGCCAACTAGCTAACTGGTTAAATTTACTTATAAGTTCCCCAAGCTACTTCGTCCGTGAAGCTAATTAGCCTTCTTTCACAAAAAATAGAAAAATGTACCTTTAGGATAAGCTTCAGAAGTTGAATATTTTCAAGGATTGGTGTTGCTTGTCCAACTTTTAGGAAATACTTCTGATAAAAGTAAATATATCTTAGTAATTTCTGTTTATTTTCACAGGATAACTAGTTATCTAAACATACCATGAGACCTACCAATTAGCTTAATCTGTAAAATAAGCAGAGCTTGTTAACTTGCAAAGAAAGTCAGCTTGGTCTTTTTTTTCTACTTTCTTCAGTATTATTTTACATAACACATTCTGTGCTTGAAATCTACTAAGTTGGATATTTTATATTGTATTGAAGCAAATAAAAACTAAAATGATTGGCAGCATTCTAAAACAAATGCAACAAATGTGCTACCATAACGACAAATAGTTTTTCCAGTCGCTATAAATATGAACATGCAAAGGTAGACGTCACACATCACACAAACAATGAACTAAAACTGTCTTCATTATAACCCTGATACATTAGCCTGGTGTAGTAAAATAAAGACCCCGGCCTCTGTTTAATGCAATAGAGTCTTAAAAAGTTTCAAACAGAAAAACTCTTTCACCTTCCTGCAGACATCAATCACATGTGTAAGACAGAAATAGTTTGTAATGGTTCTGAATGAGACCATATTTCAAATTCCGTCACTGAAAGCCTCGAGTCTCTTAAAACTGCTCGGAGGTTTATTAAACATTGATGAGGCTTCTCACATATTTATCAAGATCCCAATCCTGCCCTCAGCACATGCTCTTCGAGTTAAAAGCACTTCCTGCCTTTTACGCCCTATAAGCACTTTCTCCGTACCAGACAATCTGCAGGATTTTAAGTGTATTTCCTCATCTGTCATTTTGTTGCTTTTATCTGAGCATTCCAGTGTTAGACATAATAGCTTGAATATGTCACTGTCTCGTCTCCGATCATTATCATCGAGGATAAAAGAACTCGCAGCTTTAAAGAGAAATGCTAAAAGGTTACAAGTCTGCCTTGAAACACCCACATTCATTATCTTATAGAAGTACTTATTTCTCTCACCCGGCCTTGCTAAGTTTGAAAGTTAAAGAGTATTTGAAGGCTCATTAAAATAGTCTTGGACACATTTTCTTCTCTTTCCCTCGCAGGCTTGATCAGTCACAGCAACTGGGTGGTGGGAATCATCGGGATAGGGGGGGAACAAGTAGGTAGAGAAGCACAGAAGCCAATGCTAATACACTGTGAGTCATCAGATGGTGGAAGAATTGCAGCGTTGATTATCTGAGCAAGAAGATTCTGATCAGGAGCCTTTCTGCGTGGAGGCTGCATGGATCTACCAGTTCTTTCCAGATACTGTAGTTTACTCCCACAGCCCAAAGTCGTGCCTATATAAATTGCTGGTAGGTCTGAGTGTGTGCGTACTTGGTTGCGTGTCCGTGTGTCGCCCTGCGATGGACTGTACTGCACATTTCACTGGCAAAAACCGGTTCACGGCATCGTATCGCAGTGAGAATTAATTGCTTTTCCAGAGTTTCAGCCTGTGTTTGATGCCAAACCCACCTTCACTATTTGTTTCCAAAAAAGTGCAATCCTAGTCTAATCTAACCAAAGCACAGCTCCAGTTCATAGTCCCGGTTGAGTTCCTTACTCAGTTCCTTACGTTTGTGATGGTCAGACCAATGAATAATTTTTCCTTGGTATGTTTTTTAGCGCTGGTTGACATTTGAACGTAATCTGTTTCAATTATCTGAAGAGATTAAATTACGTTAGTGACAATTTCTTCTTCTTGAAATAAACAAATTTCACTTTGAAAAATAAGTTCTATAGTTAAAGTCTTCCTTTAAGTATAGATATGTAGTTATTAGTATATAGTTACTTGTAATATTTAAAACATTCTTAATATAAAGTTTAATATCTTATTGAGACAATATATGGGCAAGACACTTAAAATAAGGGAAATGTTCTACTATAGAAACAAAAAATGACCTGATACACTTTTTTCACCTCCGATACCGATAGCGATATCTGAGGTTTAGTATCGGCCGATACCGATGTGGTACAGAAAAAAACAGTGCTGAATTGACTTAGATTGTTTCCGTTTTTAAAGACAGACATAATTGTACTGAACTAGAAATGTGTTTGATAGCTCTGCACCAGTACGCACGAAAATACACAAGTAGCTTCACAAGCTTCGTCAAACGTGTAAAAACAACCCAACTTCTCTTTGTTCAGTCAGTGCAGTTAGGAGTGGAACAGCCAATGTAAAATAAATAAAGAGAGACGTTGCTCAGACCACAAACCATAGAATAAGACTGAATACATCTGGTCTTACGGACTGGGCAAATCATCACCACTACCCGAGCTAATTTTTTTTTTTTTTTTCAATTGAGCCGATACAGATATTAATATCAGATCGGTGCATCTCTAATAAAAACCTCTAAGTGAGAAAAAGAATCTTGCCAGAAAGAGAACAAACACAAACCTCCTTAATCCAAGATGTTTGAACTTAATTCGGTTTCAGTTCTTGCAGTGCTTGGAGACTCGGTCCTACAGAACCAGATGCGGTTTCAGAGACCTTTGTGGCTCCCGTTCCGCCATGCTCACTGTGTGTGGTGCCCAGATAAATGAGTCCTCATCCCGTCAAGTCACCGTTTCCATTTGTTAAGAAACGATTCCTGCCCCGGCTGAGGTGGGCAGCTGCTTCCTTGTAGCTATTCTCTGCGTTACAAAGATCAAAGATCTGCTTTCCTGAAACTGCATGCTCTCTTTTCTGTTTTTGAAGCAAAACAGCCTCTGTGTCCCACTATATTCATACCCCTGGGAAACAGGGAGTCACGAGTTACTAATTACGGGTCCCTAGATAATTACTTACTACAACCTTTCAGTGATTTCTTTTTGTGAAAAAAGAAAATTCTAAATGTGGGATTTCAATTAATGTTGTATCTTCCTAAATGTCTTTGCTGTTAAATTACACTACTGGGTGGCAATGAGTGTAAGGAGCTTCAGACATACAGAAAAAGTGATTTTCCCAACAGCAAAATAAAAGTTTACTAAAACAAATACAACTGAAACAAACTGATTACCTTTATAGCAGCAAAGTAATTCAGTGGATTATCATGCTCTTCATTTCCCACTAACATATAATCGCAGAATTGCTGTAAAATCACGTATTAAGGGAGTTCATTTCAATCCGTTTTTTTTTATTTTTATCAGGGAGCTTTGTTTCCTAATCCCAACACGCCGTAACACCTGCGTCTATACAAACCGCTAATTAAACCGAGAGTCTTGAATTTGTGATTTATAACTTCAGAGATGCTTTAAAAGGATTTGGTTTCAGATTTAAGCACTTTTCAGATGTTAGACAAGCAAAATGAGGAATGAGGCGCTTCATCGCTGTTAAATGGACACTGTTTAGTCAGCCAGATGTGTTTTTTTTTGTTTTTCTTATTTGTTTTACCTATTCCTATCAATTATTTTGCTCTTCTTTCTGTGGTGCAACTGCCGTAATAAAGCAATTTTAGACAGCGCGCTCTAAATGAGAAACAGATTCGTTTGAAGGCAAAAACAATTTGAGGTCAAACAAGAGCAACCAAATTAAGTCTCAGCTCTTAATATTTTAATTTAATGCAGTCCTGCTTACTTTTTGGGTGGCTTCTTTATTAAAACATGAAACTTGCTTGTTTCCAAACAGAAGCAAATGGTTTCCCCTTATACCAACTGCTCTACCACCACAAAACAAAGGGAGGGACTAATTAAGATAAGGCATTTGTAAATAAGCTGCTTATATTTCTCACTACGAGGTTTCACATTGCCAAAATGCAGCTAATAAAAACATAACCACCCAACAATAATGCAGTATGGCATTACGGCGCTTTACTTAGCAGGGGACACATTCGGATCCAAATCAAAAATGGCACGTTAATATGTTTACAGTTCCTCTTTACAAGCTATTTCTTTGTTTTCTCTTTTGCATAACGCTTGTGTTAAAGCACTAGCTGTCATGTTTTTGTCATTTCTGTCATGCAGATGTAAGCACAAAAAACACATTTAGGGCCCTGACAAAAAAAACACAAAAAAAAACGTGCACAGAAAGTATTTGGTCGTTTCTGTTTTTCTGTTAGACTGGGCTGTCTCTTTTGTGAACTGATGATCTGCTCGAGCATGTCAAAGCAGGCTTCTGGACAGAAACGTGGATTATTGTGCTGAAGTGCAACAAAACGTGACGCATGGAAGCCGTCCCGGTCGCAGCCTTTTTGGCTGAGGGTCTGCAGACCACAGTCCAGCAGTTAAATAAAACCCATGGAATCAAGAAAATGTATAGGATGAGGAACTGGTGTTCAGGAAAATTCATTTCCTGAACACCAGGAACGGACAAGCTTAACTCGCACGTTAAGCTTGTCCGTTTTAATTGGAAGAACAAAAGAATCAAATTGTATATTTCACTGTGACAGAAGATTGTGTTAGCTGGAGTAATAGTTTTAGGAGATAATCAACTAAATAAAAGTCTTCAGAAATCACCCCATTTGTAAGTAGAGTCCAGTTATGCGTAATATTATCTCAGTATTAATCCAGCTGCTCTGTGAAAACTTTGGAGATTTGTTCCAATGATGAACAAAAAGCGTCCCGAACACCGAGGAGTAAATGAAACGTGTCCGGGATAAAGCCGTGGAGGAGTTCAAAGCAGGTTTAAGTCCCATTTCTGTTGCTTTCGCCCTCATTCTAAAGCAGCCTAGAGGTCCATTGTAACTCTGGAGGAGCTGCAAGGAGCCACGGCTCAGGTAGGAAAGGCAAGGTCAAAATGAAACCGTGCCTCTTTGTTTGGTAGAAAACTAACAAGTGTACGTGACCCTGAACACACCACGTCCATGGAGAAATAGCTGACAGTAAGACACACCCACACATTTGACCTTCCAGAAAACAGGCGACAGATTCACCCCAAACAGGCGACAGATTCACCCCAAACAGGCTCAGATTCACCCCAAACAGGCTCAGATTCACCCCAAACAGGCGGCAGATTCACCCCAAACAGGCGACAGATTCACCCCAAACAGGCTCAGATTCACCCCAAACAGGCGACAGATTCACCCCAAACAGGCGACAAATTCACCCCAAACAGGCGACAGATTCACCCCAAACAGGCTCAGATTCACCCCAAACAGGCTCAGATTCACCCCAAACAGGCGACAGATTCACCCCAAACAGGCGGCCAGAACCACAGAAGAACCGTTCAGACCAAAGCACAGTCACGGCTTAGCATGGCCCAGTCAAAGTCCGAGCCTAAATCCGTATGAGAATCAACGGCAGTGCTCAACAATGAATTTTTTTTTCTGAAAAATGCTCTCAATGGATTTTCTGAGAAAAACTGTCAACAACTTGAGTTTGTTGATGTGCAAAGCAGGGAAGAGATAAACCTCCGAAAAGAGTCACAGCTGAAGGTGGTTCTACTTGGAAACCGTGAACACAAATGAACACCGCACAGTCCAGATTTTTTGTTGTTTTTTTTTTAAAAAAAAAAGAAAAATTTTAAATTAAAAAATTGTAAAAACCATCTCTGATTTTCCTTCCACCTCATATCACAAAAAAAATCCCACACAATGAAATTTGTAACATGACAAAACGTGGTAAAGCTTCCGGGGAGTGATGATCTGTTGCAGCGATCAGACCTTCAGTCGACTGAATGCGATACCTTCAGACATCACTGGATTAACAGCACCCAGCCTTTCTGCTCTTTCGATATAAAATATAACACATTTTCCACCAATTCAGCATGAACTGTAAAATCATCAGCTGCCTCCGTGTGTCTCTATTCCTGCTGAAATCCCTGCCGACGTCCAGTCTCGTACCACGAGATTGATATTGCGCTGATCCATCCACCCACAGCTCTGCACAGCGTTCGAAGGCCTGAATGCGTAAAAAGCTCCCAGCGCAACAGGGAGACTGACTCATTGTGTCTGACCGATTCAAAGGGACGTGACGGGAACCTGTTTGAGATGGTTGAGGCAGAAAGCCACTAAATGGTACATTTCATATTCTGTGTGTGTGTGCGTGTGTGTGCTTTAAGACAAATCGCTCTCTTCTCTTCCAGTTGATGTAAATGCAAAAGCAAGCCTCATTATCTTTGTTTCCTCTCTCGATATGCATCCCAACGAGACAGCTTTTAAGATCTACGTTTGTGGAGATCTCGTATCAGCAGTCGTGTACGGCTAACTGCTCGTTTTTGCCACATCATTGCAGAAACATAAAGCAGAGGGGAAGGAATCAGTCAGTTCCCCCACCGCTGTTCTGTGGCTGAAATAAAACAGAGTCCAACTTTTTCCTCTTCCTCTTATTTTGATGTCAATAAATACATCAAAACTACAAACTCCAAGCATTTTCAGGCCTACCAACAGGATTCGCTTTGAGGAGCCTGTTTTAAAAAAAAAAGAAAAAAATCATATAAAGGTTAGAGACTAATTCTACCTCTATGAAAGAACCGGCAGCACATTTTGTGTTTAGATGAGAGTAAAATGTGTCAGGAAAAGTCGAACCTCTCCTAAAATCGAAACTCTGTCAGCGTGACTCTTCCTCTTCCATTCATCATCGTCTTTTCTTTCTTTCTCTCTTCCTTCCTCTCCAGGTTGGTCTCCTCCTCCTCCTACTGACCCAGTCTTCTCATTCCCGCTCTGAAATATTGATACTGGCCTCCTCGCCTTGTTTTTTTTATTTATTTCTTTATTTTCTCGTTATGAATTAGCATTTAAAACCCCATGCAGGACATTTTGAATCAAGGCTCGCAGCAGCAGCAGCAGCAGCCTGGCTCTCTGATGTGCCAGCAGCTCGGACACACGTTGGCCAGTTTGTCAAGCGTGTCGCCATCTGAAGCCAATCACATGCCTATGAATATTTCACAGGGCAGCTCTCCTCTACTACTGACCCAGGTTTAATGGCAGCCAGAGGTAGGAGTTTCAAGCGTCAGACGTGTGTTTGTCACTGATCAAATGGCCACAGGCTGCAGAAGCAGCAGCTCTTCTCCTCTCTCCTCCTCATCATCATACATGTGCAGTTGTGCATGAGGATGGATGGGGAGCTAATGTGAGGGGCGGGGTGCCAGTGTTCATATCTTACCGTCAATCCTCCTGGTTCCCCTCTTCTTCTTCTGCTTCTGCTTCTTCTTCTTCCTCCTCCTCCTCCTTCTCCTCCTCCTCCGCGCTCACTGCGTCTCCCGCATCCCGTCCCTCCACTCCCTCACCCGCTGTACTCTCCTGCCCGCCTCCCGCTCCGCTGCCTCCAGTGCATTAAAAATAATAATAACAATGAAAAAAACAAAAAAACAAAACAAAAACAAAAGAAAATTCTGGGCCCAATCCCCTTTGCTCTAAACAACAGTCATCGGCGCGATTTGTCAGACGACAACTGGGCGTCCTCCCTTCCTGTGGATCAGTGTGAACCGCACACCCTCGACGTCTTCCCCGCCGCGCTGTGGTGTGTGTGTGTGCGTGGATGTGTGTGTACGTGTGACCGTGCGTCACGTCGGTATCATAATTCCCACGGGTTTCATGTCCAGAGATAATGCGGGGCTATGCAGGCCTTACAGCTCCGGGATGGACGGACGGATGTCAGAAAGAACCGGGTAAAAAATAGCTCCCCGATCAGGCGCCGCCAACAATAATTAGGCGCAAATGATTGCACAAACCCGCGGTTGCTTTGCGTCCATCCGTCGATGTCGATCCCACCACCTCCTCCACCCTCTCTCTTGTCCTCCTCTTCCTCTTCTTCTCTTCACCGAGCCAGGCTGTTGTCGCCCGTCATGTGTCCGACGTCGTTCGTCGAGTGCGTCTTTGTATTTTTAATGGAAAAAAGCCTCGACGCGCCGGGCGCCTCTTCCCGCATCTTTGACCGATCGTGATGAAACGCGGCGACACATCGGGAAAGACGGTTGAGATTTGTCACGTCTGTTTTCTCGCTTTGAAAAAGAAAAAGAAAAATTCTTCATAAAATCATCCTGGGAATAAAAAAAAAAAAAACAAAACACAGAGAGAGAGAAAGATCACAAAGACAACAGCTGGAAAAGCAGGAGAGAGATAAGGTTTCCTCACTCCTGGCCTCGCCTTGCATCCGTCCTCATCTCTGTCTCTCTCTCTTTCTCTCTCTCTGTCTCTCTCTGCCTCTGTCTCTCTCTCTGTCTCTCTCTCTCTCTCTGTCTCTCTCTCTCTCTGTCTCCATCCGCTGGTCCCGCTTGTTGCGCGTTCTGCGCCCGAGAGCGCGCAACGCGTCTCTGCTTTCTGTGTGCTCGTGCGTGTGAGCGTGAACAGAGGCAGAGAGGAGCGGGAGGGTGTGTGGGTGTGTGTGTGTGTGCGTGCGTGTGTGTGTGGGTGTGCGTGTGTGTGTGTGTGTTTTGGGGCTCGGTGGGTGGGTGGAATTCAGATATATTGTCAAGGTTTGTCTGAGTGAGCAACAATAAGCTGCTGTGTTGGCAAAAGCAAGAGGAATATGCGCGCTCGCTTCAAGCATCTGGATCCTCTTGACCGGCTCTGAGTGCGTGTTGCAGCTCTGCCGTGGAGGAATGGGAGCTATTGTGTTTGCTGCATGAACAGCCAGCACAGGGGGTTTTATGCAATATTTCCATGGAAATCGCAAAAAGGAATTTTGGGTCGCACGGCTCTCACTTCGAAACAAGACATATTTTTCCAATCTGTCCGTCATCACATCACACCGATGAAGATGATCGGATGTAAATGACACCTGATGATTCTTCGCTTCCATCACCATCAGATGCATGTTCAGCTGCTCCAGTGCTCCTCACTGGTTCTTCCTGTCGGTGCTTTCATACCGTTTAATTTGAGCATTTTCCCTTTACCTGCGGAAGTGGGATAAGAGTGGAGAAACACTTGATGAAATGCCTGTAACCATAGAGGGTGTTATTACAATCATGTGTTTTGAATGCAATATGCTTGTCGTGTTTTTTAGGCCTGTTGTCAAAGAATATTTTAGTAACCGAGTTCTCTATCGATTTTTTTTTTTTTTTTTTACGATTAATCGCGTAATGGGAAAGGCAGTGCCCGAACAGCTGTTCGCCTTCAAACGGTGACCGCGCAGTCAGGAGAGGATACGAGTGGTCCTAAATGACGTCACAAACCCGGAAACTTTGCCGTTATGCTGCTGGCGCGTGGCGACAACTCAGAGGCGGAAGTGAGCGGAGCTGCCCGACACAAATCACGGTCCGGACTGGTTATTGTATTTTTTTTTTTTTTTAAATATTCTTTTTAACTGCAGTGTTCATCTTTCTTTTATGCAGCTTTGAGTCCTTCCGGTTGTAGTCGGAACTGGGAAATTCCTCCCCCTCTAGTTATGGCTGGTAAGGCTAACTTTGCGTTTCAATATGGCCGCTCATCACGTCAACAGTAGTAATTTAACAGAACAAGGGTGAGCACTGGGATTTGTAGTCCATGACTTGGTCTGAAATTGAACAAGGGACCTAAACATCCAATTAAAAATTGCGCTCAGAAGCACCGACAGCATGTGATGAAGTAACGGGACGCTGAGGATCAAGGAGGAAAACCAGGTTCCTTCATTTTCCTTTGAGGAAACCGCTCCTAACGGGAACCCTAGCTGATCGCACAAGAAGCATCATCAATGCAGCATACAAGAGAGGGGAAATGTGCAGGGACTAAACACAGACCTCCACATATTGAAAGGAAATCACTGATTATGTTGTTGAGCTAGTTTTCACTTGACTCTCTTTGAATGGCTCTGATTACTGCTTATGCAGACTATAAAGTACAGCCAGGCTTCACGAGCACTCAAAAACAAAACAGTCTCCAGAAATTATTTTAATCCTGCTGAATTATTCATCGGTTATCAAATTGTGCAAGGCGAGCTTTGATTGGGCGGCACGCAACACGGGAAAACTGCATCTTCACCGAGCGCCGGTGTTGTTGAAAATGGAGGAACGGCTTTCAGTTATTCCCCCTGGGTGTGATCAAAACAAGCCGAGGAGGATGAGGACTCGTCGCGGCTCACACCGAACCTTTGCTTGACTGCAAACTTCACACGTCAGACCGAGACGACTCCAAACAAACAGCTTTCGAGAAGAGGCAGCTTTCAGCGGCCTTTCAGAAACAAGAGCTACATTGCTTGACAAGTCATGGAGAGCCTTGCAAAACTGTTCATACACCTTGAACCAATTCCAGTTTATAGAAACCCACAATTTGTCTTCTTAACTCAGCCGGATGAAGAGCGTTTGAGATCAGTGATCAAATCCTGCAGAGGTTTTAGCCCTGGGTTTTGTCAGAGGTTACGAAACACCATCAACATGTTTTAAGGCGAGGTAGGTGCGTTGTGGGTAATTTGCAGTGTTTTGCTTTACTCCACGTGTAACATTTTTCACGTTTCCTCGTCAGACAGAGCAGCTACTTCCACATAAAATGTCCCCGTTTGCTTCGTCACAATCGTGACTCGGTAAGTTTGTGTTTTTGTGGTGGATTGAACGCTGATGTCCAAAGCCTGGAACTTCATTTTATAACCTGGCTCTCCTTTAATCCTCTCAACAACTTCATTCTTTGGTCTTAATATCTCTGTGATGATGTTTGTGGTCTAATGTTCACTAACAAACCTGTGAAGCTTTCTCAGGACAGCTGCAGTCTCTAAATTCAATTATTTAAAAAATGTGATCTTGTCAGATTAAATTTGTTATTTATGTATTTATTTAATTAATTTGATTAGGACAGCACACATTAATCCACATTAGCACAATTCATGGCAGTGTGTACATAAAAGAATTAGAACATTTGCTAAATTTCATCGTCAGACTGCACCGAGGTCAACTACTTAGAGGTGACTTGTGAAGATGTCTGGAGTTTAATTATAGGGTGTCAGACGAAAGGGGTGTAAATAAACATACATTCCACAATTTTCAGATGATTTTTAGTATATTAAAAATAATTATATCCATCAGCAGTAGCCCATGGATGTGTGGCGTGCTGATCTTGGACCAGCCCCCACAATCTGTTGCAGGTCCCGAGTGTCAGGACTACTGTAACACTTTTTGTGTCACCTTGTCTGTTGCGAAAATCCCAACATTTCTCTTTTTTGCTCTAACATGAAGACATGAAGAGGTTTTATGTGAGGTCAATGCGTTTGCAAGGCACGATTTGACATTTATGCCTGCACATGATCACCTGATATGTAATAATAATAATAAAAAAAACATTTAAAAAATGCCATAAACAACATATTCATTCTGAAATTTGCCTTACAACAAAACTCTTAGAAGGGTAGAAAAAAAAGAGCTTCCAAACTCTAATTAAACAGCAACTTTGGGACAAATTCGCAGCATCGTTCTCTCCATCACCACATCGACCCTCCACCGTCCTTATCGTCTGCTCCGCCCGCTCCGGCTTCCTCGTCGCCTCCTCCGCCCCAGCCTCGCCGCTGCTTCTTTTTCTTCCTCTCCTTCTCCTTCTTCTTCTTCTCCTCGTCCTCCACCTTGTACTTGAGTCGTCTGACGGGGTCGCTGAAGCTGCGCATGACCTTGTCCTCAAAATCCTCCGCGGTGAGGAAGTTCCTGTCGATGAGCTCGGCCGCCTCGTGCCAGTTGATGTAGCAGTCCGGGCCCATGCGGGTTATCTCCTCCACCGCGTTGGGGATGAGGACGGAGCAGTCGGGACGCAGGACCACCACGGTGGGAACCTCTCTCACGTCAAACATGGTCTCCAGCTCCCTGCGGGCGCGCATGCGTTGACACGTGGCGACTCTATGAATTCATCTCCTGAAAGTATTCATCACCACAAACCTTCTGTAAGGATCCTCGTAGGCAAGGAACAGGGACTTCTTTGGGAGCTCTTTCAGGAAGTTTTCTAGCTGCTCCTCTGACTGGTCCAGGCTGACAGGGGGGGGGGAATAGATTGTTAGAGATTTCCCCCAAATAACTTTCCCTATAAATTGTGTTCAAATGTACAGTTGTGTTTCATTAACTTTGGAAATCAATGACAAGTAATTTGACTTTTTAAATTCATAATTTGACACTCATGTTATGTAGATTTCTTTTTACAGTGTTCCACGTGTTTCAGGTGTTAATTTAGATAAATGTGGCCAAAATGTAGTGTCTCTGCAAATTGGTGTTTTTATATAAAAATCAACAAAAGAGTGATTTTTAATAGAGGAATACCAGTTTAGTGCAATATGTGTGAGTGCACTCAATACGTAGCACGAATTACTGCATCAATGCAAAGTGGCACGGAGATGATCAACTGGTCGCCTCAGTAGCGACCTTTGATGCAACGTCATGTGATCGACCTAATTAAGCAAGGACCTTTTACAGCCAACACTTTGGAGGGTCTTGATTTTGGTCTGCTGGACGATTCTTCTCTGTTATAAAGTAGGACTTTGGTGTTTGTATTTTGATTAGATTTAAACCATAGCCTTTAAAATTAATGATTATAAGCACTTTCCATGTGTCTTTCTGTTGGCAACAATGTACATTTGAATCTGATGAATATGACAACTTTGTGCAGAAATTGTTGAAAAAATACGTGCACAATGCTGGCCAAAACTAC
Source organism: Poeciliopsis paucimaculata (assembly GCA_903067055.1). NCBI lineage: Eukaryota > Metazoa > Chordata > Actinopteri > Cyprinodontiformes > Poeciliidae > Poeciliopsis > Poeciliopsis paucimaculata. The sequence continues at coordinate 36,959 of CAEGAD010020411.1, read as the reverse complement.
TGGCATGATGCAAAATGCAAAGTTGACTCTTTTAAGGGACTTTTAATGCAACTTTTCGTGCAACTTTGCATTATTATTTACCAAACAGCAGTCATAAACATCTATGAAGACTACTTCATGTTCATAACAAGTGTTATGTTTGTGACAGTGTCATGTCAGTCGGAGTGAGAATGTGTTGACTCGTCATCTTATTTGTTCCTAGATCATCTGTTTTGGACGCTTAGGGAGCGGTACAGCGTTCAATGAGAGAACCCTTCTCGTCAGTTGTTGGCACGAAGGGGTACCCGATACGTCAACATGTGACGCTGAGGGAACCTGCCCAAGCGTCAATATATGACGAGTCGGGAGTGAGAAAGTGTTGGTCAGTCTTATGCACACCCCTTCAAATAAAGTGTTACCAAAAAAGAAAAGTCACAAAGTTTGTCCAGTCATGCAAAAGGTTTGTCTGAAGTACAAACATTTATGCAACTTTATGTAATTGTCTGAACAGACGGTTAGAATTACCAATAAACACAATCAGAACTGTAAATCCTAGGGTTTTCTGTGAGCGCACACATCCCAATTGAAGATTAAGATTTAAGATTTTCAGGTGCAGAAACTCTAGGAAAGCAATCCCGCATTTGCAAGAGCGAAGCTGGAGGAAGGAAGGAAGATAGGTAGGTAGGTAAGTAGGTAGGAAGGAAGTAAAGAAGGAAGGAACGTAGGTAGGTAGGTAGGCAGGTAGGTAGGTAAAGAAGTAAGGAAGGAAGGGATGTAGGTAGGTTGGTAGGTAGGTAGGTAGGAAGGAAGTAAAGAAGGAAGGAACGTAGGTAGGTAGGTAGTAAAGAAGTAAGGAGGGAAGGGATGTAGGTAGGTAGGTAAGTAGGTAGGTAGGTAAAGAAGGAAGGGATGTAGGTAGGTAGGTAAGTAGGTAGGTAGGTAGGTAGGTAAGTAAGTAGGTTGGAAGGAAGTAAAGAAGGAAGGATCGTAGGTAGGTAGGTAGGTAGGTAGTAAAGAAGTAAGGAAGGAAGGGATCTAGGTAGGTAGGTAGGTAGGTAGGTAGTAAAGAAGTAAGGAAGGAAGGGATGTAGGTAGGTAGGTAAGTAGGTAGGAAGGAAGTAAAGAAGGAAGGAACGTAGGTAGGAAGGAAGTAAAGAAGGAAGGAATGTAGGTAGGTAGGTAGGAAGGAAGGGATGTCGGTAGGTAGGTAAGTAAGTAGGTAGGTAGGAAGGAAGGAATGTAGGTAGGTAGGTAGGAAGGAAGTAAAGAAGGAAGGGATGTAGGCAGGTAGGTAGGTAGGTAAGTAGGAAGGAAGGAAGGAAGGAAGGAAGGAAATTCTCCCAGAGTGCAGCACCTGACGTAGAGCAGCACCAGCTGAGCGGAGCGCTCCACGTAGAACTCATCAGTCAGCTGTTTGAAGAAGTCGTGAAGCGTGGGAGCAAACCGCTGGCATGTCTCGGACTCAGCAGAGGCAAAGAAGAGCATCAGGATTCGGTTCTGCAGACGCGTGACGATCTCGCGCTCCGTGTCCAGCTCGTCCTGGTCCTTGTTGTTCTTCACAAGAACCCGGTCAACAAACAGGTCCACCATGGTGAGGCGTCGCTGGGCGAGGAAGAGGAGAGGGGGGGGAATCCTGCGGTGGGTGATGTCGTTTAGCAGTAAAGCAAACAATACGCTGCAGAATATCACATTGTCCTGGTTTGTATCTTGCTCAAACCGCATCCAAACAAGCAGAAGAGCTGACAATTTTAAAAATGGGTCAATATAGTACCTGCACTATAAACACAAATGTATTTTTGTCTAGTTTCTAGTGCAAATATCTTAGTACACTTGACATAAGACTAAATTAACTTACAACTAACCTTTCAGCAAGATATAAAAGCTTGTTTTAAGTAAATAATTTCTTAATATCGATGAGAAAGTGGAACAAGACAAGAATAGTATATTATAAGTGATAATATAATATTTTTTTAACATTCTTGAGAAGGCGCTATTCATAAATGAAGTAATCTGCTAGTGGAACAAGACATTTTTCACATAATATATGATCATTTCACTTATAACTAGTACTTTTAATAATAAACAAATAAGTAATTATTGACTTAAAACAAGAGCCTGTATCTTGCTGAAAAGTTACTTGTCAACTAGTTTTGTCTTATTTCAAGTGTACAAAGATATTTGTACTAAAAAACTGAGACCCAAAATACTTGGTAAGGTTTTTGTATTTTTAGCAGAGTAGTAATTGTAAATTAAATTTTAGATAAATAATAATTTTAAAAAAAAACATTACATAAGGTTAAAGTAGTTTGAAGTGGTACCTAGGCAAAATAACTTTATTCAGTAGAAAAACACCCCCACACTTTAGCATTTATGGCAGCAAACCATAAAAGAATGGTGATCTATAAAAAAATGTAATTCTTGATATAAACGTAACTCAAGAAAGATTCCTCACTGGGTGAAAACCAGTTTGTTTTGAATGTCAGTTTCTATTTCCAGTCAGCCCTACTTACAGACATGTATTATTCACATATGTAATCTCACTTGCTGCTAAATCAGATAATCCTCACAGTTGCTCACCTGTATTATCTCACCTCAAGGCAGCAGATCCAACACAGAACAACATTCACATCTGGCTCTGTTTTTCTTCCGAACCTTCTCTCTCTAGAAACAGGTACCAGCCTTTTAGTCAGACTTCTCCCTCTGCCTTCACCTTGTTCTTCTTGGTGCTGCTATCAGCTGCTGGCTCCGTCTTGGCTTTCAGTCCTGGAGGCTCCGCCCCCTTCCTCTGTCTGGTTACAGGAGAGACATAAAGACAAGGTGACCAGAGGAGCTCGGGGCGTGAAGTGCTCCAGAGACTGAGCTGTCTGAACACGGAGACATGATGGAAATATCTGAAAATGAGACTTTCATGAAGTGAGCAGCAAGATGTTTATCGTTTAGGGATTCGCACAGGAGCCTGGACACGGACAGTTTGATTCATCCAAATGATAGCAGCTCGTAATCCGTAGCATGAACCATTTTGATTTAATAGTTCACTCTTAAAGTATTACTTGAAGGCTGTTAAGGAATGTCTACAAAGGAAAAGTATTATAGTCAATAAATTAGAATATGGGTTCCACAGAAACACATTTATCAGACTAAAAGGACAGTAAGATATGTGATATGTGATTTTCAATAAGCCCAGAGTTCTGATTTAATGATTTTATTCATCATAAATGTGTTTTCGTTGGATGTCAGTGGACTATTACCTCAAACAGAAATAATGGCCAACACATGAGTCTGACAGTAATTAATCTTCCGTTTAACGAATTGAGTTCCATAAATAGATAAAATGATCAATACTGTTCTTATTTATTGAATCTGAGAGCAAAATTGAATCCTAAAAGCTATAAGTGAAATCTGTGGGTTCAATCGCACAGACATAAAACAAAATTATTCAGGGTTTTTTTAATAAACATTTTATTGCATGAAATATTAATATTTACTTAAGTAACAGCTTTCTATATGTAAAGCAACATCAGCAACAGCAAACTTGAAAACCAAAGGACACGCTTTCCATGGTTATCTCCCTATATTAACCAAAATATATACGGTAAATTTAAATATGTAGATGCTAACGTTAGGTCAAAAATAGACAAAAAGTTAAAATATTTTTAATTTACTGGTATCAGTTTTATTCCTCTGCTTAGTGTATAAGTGGTAATGTTGGTGTATGCAAGGTTAAAGACTTTTATCTCTGTTTTGTTTAACAGAATTAAGCAACAATAAAGTGAACTTTACTTTTTAGTTTCTTACCTTTGGTGTTTACCTCTTTTTTTTTGCAGACATTTTTTATCCAGAAAACCTAAAAGTAATTAATTAATTAAAAACTAAAATCAGAAAATGTCTTTGTACAGTTCTGAGTGTTTTGTCTGTAATAAAAAACATGGACCATTTAATTTTTTTCTTAAAAACATAATGCATAATCTATAATCTCAGATTTCATGAAAACAAAGGTGGGTCACAGCAGCAACAACAGTATTAGATTGAAGACAGCAATAAAAAAAGTTAGCCAATATCATAAAAAAAAAACGTTTTCATCTCTTTCGCCAAATTCCTCCATCTCCGTTCTTTCTCTTCGTGTCCCATGTTTCGCCTTTCTCCTCGCCGTTTCCGTCTTTTCCCTTCACCCACAACTTCCACCATCTCTTGTTCCTCTTGTCGTCTTCGGTCTTGTACTTGAGCCTCCTCACGGGGTCGGTGGCGCTCCGCAGGCTGGGCTCGTCGAACTCCTCGTTGAGCATGAAGGTCCTCTCCACCAGCTCCGCCGACTCCTGCCAGTTGCGGAAGCAGTCGGCGCCGAGGCGGCAGATGTCCCGCACGGCGTTCGGAGAGAGGACGGAGCCATCGGGGCGCAGGACCACCACCGCCGGGACGTCCTTCACCTTGAACATGGCCTGGAGCTCCCTGCGCAACGTGAGAGGTCACAAAACTTATCAAAATTAATTTATTTTATGCATATATATGAAAAATAGGAGTCACCTACTTTCTGTACGGGTCCTCAAATGTCAAAAACAAAGTCCTTTTGTGGAGCTCTTTGAGGATTTTTCTCTGCTGCTCCTCTTTCTGGTCCAAGCTGAGGGAGAAAGATAGAAATCTAACGTCAGAGAGTCAGTAGTGGAGGCCGGTCTTGAGAAAGGAGATTAAAAAAAACCAAAAAAACACCAGAGAGGCGAAGATGCGGACCTGATGTAGATGAGAGCGAGCAGTTTGGGGTACTCGATGTACGCTGGATCTTTCAGCTTCCTGAAAAAGCTGCTGAGGACGGGCACGAACCTCTGGCACTTCTCACACTCGGCCGACGCGAAGAAGAGCAGCAGGACGCGGTTCTCCAGGATCCCGGCGATCTCGCGCTCCGTGTTGAGCTCGTCCTGGTCCGAGTTGTTCTCCACAAGAACTCGGTCCAGGAACAGGTCCACCATGTTGGCGATGGGGAGGCCCTCCCTAAAAATGTGTCAATAGACCTTTAAACGTCTCTCCATTTGGTTGCATTACGACCAAATTTGCATTTGGTCGTAATGCAAATGCAAATTTGGTCAGCAGGTCTGACACAGATGAGAGTCTGTGTCAGACCTGCAGGTCTGACACACACAGACAGCAGGTCTGTGTGTGTCAGACAGCAGGTCTGACACACACAAAATGAAACATGTAAGTTTATAGTTATGATGTTACTGAATCAGAAAAACATTCTGAGCAGTACGGAGACGTTTCGCTGCAGCAGCTTCACACCAGTTCACAAGATGAAACTTCAATTTTGACTGTAACTCTGAGGGATTTGAAAACCAAGAGAAAACATGATGTGCAGCTAAGTGAGGGAGGAATTAAGAATAGCGTGGCAATATAAAGAGATCGGGAAGATTGGGAAGTTCAACTCTTTCTGTGACTGAATATTTGCGCTTCTCCTCTACAAGCAAGTTTTTTCTTCTTTCCTTTAGAGGTTTGATTTAAACTATTTGTGTCAGAAGATTACTTTTCAGTTTGTGCTTTGTGCACTTTTTCATTAAAACTGTGGATTTCACTGATCTGTGTTTTGCTTTTGGGGGTCATTTGAGGTCACCAGAGACCAGAAAGAGACACTTCTGCTGTCTGACTGGCTAACCGAGTTACTTATTAAAGTAAAAGCTTTGTGTGTGTGTGGACGGGGGGATAAAATGTAACAACAAAACTAATAAAAGAACTGTAATTTCCGGACTATAGAGCACACCTGATTATAAACCGCACCCAGTACATTTTTAAAGGAAAAACCATTTTGTAAATACATAAGCCGCACCTGTCTATAAGCCGCGTGTGCTTACATTAAAACATGAGATATTTACAAAGAAAGACGGTGAAAGATTTTAATAATATACCTTAGCTTTTCTTTCCAAACAGTCCCTGTAACACAGCACTAAAAGGGCTGGTTAAAAAAACATAAGGGTAAAAGTCACTGAAAGCCGTCTTCATCTTCCTACGTGCAGCAGCTCGATTGTTTTTAACTTGAAAGCTGCGTCATATGCATTTCTTCTTGCATTTTCCATGATGAGAGTCTGTTCATGCTAATTTTACTGATGCACAAAGCGCGAAGTTACATTAAACTTGCGCCTTCCTCGACACATATATTCCACCTGTCTCACTCTGACCTTTTCTGCTCGAGCGCCCCCTGGCGGCCGTTAGAAACAAATGCATAAATTAGCCGCATCATTGCATAAGCCGCAGGGTTGAAAGCGTGTGACAAAAGTCTCGGCTTATAGTCCGGGAAATTACAGTACCTAAATTTCAGAATAATTAAAAATCAGTAACAAAATTAAAGTTCAGCTTTAACCATTGGGGGGGGGGGGAAAAAGAGAGAAAAGCTCGATGCGTTTGATCCAGCCTGTGTTTCTGCAGGGCGGGAATTGACAGTGATCACTGCACAAATCAGATTTGGCTCTCTGGGTCTGAGCTGAGCCAAACCCGTCAGATGCCGCAGGACTGGAGCGACCAGGACCGACGGGAATGAGGAGAGTTTACGTCTGAAGCCTGAGCAGCGTCACGCCTCACCTGCAGCAGGCAGAATGACAACCTGCTGTAGCTGTAAAACTGGAAGAAGAAGAAGAAAGGCAATTTCACAACTATTAGGTCCAGCTTTTTTTCTTTATTTCTTTTTATTTCTTTATTTTTTTTTTTTTTTTTTTTTTTTTAAGCTAATCGATGGATTTTGTCAGCTGCTAATCTAATAGCGCATCAATCTGTGCGCGTGGCCCGGAAGCTAAATGTGCGCAAATTACTCACCTTACCTTGAACCTCCTCACACTCCTGCAACAAATAAACCCCTCCTCCTCCGTCAAACAATCCTTGATTTTATTTGACCCGTTTTCATTCTTCTTTCTTTCTTTTGAATCCTGCGAAGTTTGTTATTTCTAGTGACACCTTCCTCCTCCTCGCCCCGCTCTGTAATTTCTTTCCTCCTGCGCTCCGAGGTCCTCCGAAGGAGATTAGAGATAGCTGGAGGTGTGGCAGCGCAGTAATTGATGGGGTAGAGGTTGCTTTTCAATGTGTGTGTGTGTGTGTGTGTGTGCGTGTGTGTGTGTGTGTGTGTGTGTGTGTGTGTGCGTAAGTGTTTCTAAAACTCTCCGCTGAGCAGCAGAAATCTTATTACTTCAAATGAAAGAAGGGGAGGGGAGGAAAGGAAGGATAAAGGTAGAGGAGGACAAATTGGATTGCAAAGCGAGGAGGGACATGGGGGAGGAGGGGAGGAGAGAGAGACACTGTGGGAAAATGCAACATGGAGTTGGATGGGTTTGAAACAAGCGTCGAGTGAGACCAATGACCCTGTTTCACCCCCCCCCCCCCCCCATCCTCCTTCACAGAAGTGCCTGTGCGTAAAAACCTTTAACGCACAAAGCGGAGTGTTTTTGGGCCCGGCTGGCTATCAGGGTGATTTAAAAGCCAGCAGGTGACAGAGAGACGAAATGAGCCGAGAAAGAAAGAAAAAAAGGAAGTCGCCGCGGTTTGATGCTGGTTTCTAGTGAACCCCGGGTTGGTTGCAGGCTGGAAAACACGCTGACTGATCCACAGAGGCAGCCAAACACTGCAAACACCCAGGTTAATCTGAGAGAGAGAGAGAGAGAGAGAGAGAGAGAGGTGGGGGGAGAGCAAAGAGATCTAATAGGATTTTCCTCTGAGTCACAAACGTCACACGCGCTGACACACTCCCGTGGCGAGGCGCACACAGACACGGCTTTTGGACGTTAACATCGAAGTGCGCGCAATTGCGTGCCAAAGCTCGTTAGCTCCGCTCCGCGCCCGGTGCCAACGCGCCTCTGCCTGTCGCTCAGCTGTAATATGACATTAAATTGTGTGTCAAGGGTTGTTTTTTTTTTTTTCAGAAGCGCCTGTTGGTTTCTCTTCAGCAGCCCATCCAGACTGTCGCCCGCACGCGAGGGAGAAACACGGGAACGAAAGGCAACGTGTCCAGCACGTGCTCGCGGTGGAGTTACTTCTTCGGGGTTCAGGTTTCACGTTGTTGCACGAGGTGATTAGTTGGATCAAAATCAAAAGAAACACTGTGTAATATGTATCACAAATTCATTTACACGTTCACAGACAGCTGTTAAACACAGAAAACGCCAATAAGAAATACATTTCCTCCATCGCTCTGGCGCCCCCTTTAGCTGGGCGCCCCTATGCAGTGGCTATAGGGTTACCCACTTTTTGCGCCACTGTATGTTTGGACACCTCGAGGTTGGGACCAAGCTTGAGTGAGTCAAAGGTCGACTGATTTTTACAAGTTATACTGGGCAAAACATTATGACCATTGACAAGCCAAGTTCTGACAAGACTTAAGAGAAACAAATCAAACGCTCTGATCCTGATCGACTGCAAAGGGTTTGTGTCAGTATGTTCCCAAAATTGTTTGCAATCCTTTCCAGACAGATAGATGCCAAAGTTTCTGATCTAGTCTAGATTTTCTGTAGACCTGTACTTTGTTTTGACTTTCTTGGGATTTTTCCGCCTACTTCGTTCTGTCAGAAAGACTCTTTGTCACATTGTTTTGTTCATTATTAGAGACATTCTGTTGGTGTTTAGAGAGAGGGGTCCATGACCAGGGCTGGTTCAATTGTGGTCCTTTGTGTTTGCCTTCAGTAAACGGTGGCAGAGAGCATTTTGTACATGCAAATGTACACTAGTCTAAAAAACCCTCCAAAAAAAAAACAAACAAAAAAAAACATTATTTGAATTAAAAAGGAGAAAAAAAAAAGCAACGCACTCATTCAGAAAAGATCTTTAAAAAAAAAAACAAAACCGCAAATGGTTTGGGTTAGTGATGTTTGATTTGCAACAGCGGGGGTCTGTGTTTTTTAATACAGCAAATCAAACGCAAACTGCAAGCTTTAACATTACACCAGAGCAAACGCCCCACTGCTCGGCTGAGAAGAAATGCAATTACTGCATGATGGGTGATAGCGACTTGAATCATTACAGAGATAATGCACAGTGGTGTACTCGTTTCTCCAACACTTAATAAAGACATTATTTCTCAGTCTAATTATATATATATATATATAATGTTTCTTGCTCCTGAAATAAGTAGGAAACTTTTTTTCCCCCTCTCCTTTTGAATTTGTAAAGCAGCCAAAACACAGAGAGTGAGCTCCACGGGTCAAAGATGAATACCAAATGAGAACAGAAACACACAATGAGGATAAGTAATTGTAGCCTATTGTAATCCAAACTGACCATTATGTAATTACGGGGAGGGCAAACACCAGGAAGTGGTAATTAAAAGAAGTCTGAGCTGCACCGTGGGTTGGCTTGCGCTGAAATAAAAACCGCCGATTGCCAAAAGATTCGATAGATGTTTTAGTCCTGGAGCTTCAGCTGACGCTCGGACGTTTTCTTTCCTCTTCCACTTGATTTAAAGTGTCTCGAAAAAGTATTGCTGCCCTCTTGAATGCTGAGGTGTTTTCTCCCACAACTTCACTGCATCTTATTGACCTTTCCAGTGAAGCTCTGTGTGTTTATGGCTTTCAGGGCTCAAGAAACAAAGAAGTCCGGTAACTTTCTACTGAACCACTTTGAATAATTATGTCCTGGATCAATGACAATCTCCACCAGCGTAGATTTAGTTTTTTTTTTTTTTTTTTTTACTTTACGCTACAATCTGGAGAAACATTCACTGCACTTGAGTTATCTGCATTCAACTTGTTGTGCATTTACTGGACCTCCTTCGAATTAGGTCAGTGAATGTTGACACAGTCACTTATTTTAAGTTAAATATATATATTTTTTGTCATTTTGTAGAAATCAGTTTTACACTTTTTGTTTAAAAAAAAAGGCACATTTTATTGGTCATGTAAAACTACGAATACATTTTATACACGCTGTACAGGCAAACATTTATTTATTTGTAAGGAAAAAAAAGTAGAAAAACATTTTGTAAAACTTAATTATGCTCTACTTTGTGTGTCTCAGTCACATTAAATCCTAAAATAAATTGAGCTTTGTGGTTGTTGACACAATGTTTAAAAGGGCTTTGAGTGCTTCTAGAAAGCGCCGACCTTTGGCGAGAAAGACATGCAGAAAACAAAGCTGAGACTTTGTTTTTTAAAAAAATAAAATAAAATTCTATATTTGCAAATTTATACAAACACAAGCTGCTGGTTTGCTAATAAATCTGGCAAAAAGGTCAAGAGCAGAAAAAAACAAACAAAAAAACAACACGGAGACAATCAAATCTGCTGCTGTCCAAACGTGAAAATGTTTCTTTGGCAAGAAGAGACTCGGATACATTCATCGATAAAAACAAAAGAAACGTCTGAGGTTTACCTTAAACAAGACGATAAGAGGCACTAACAGAGAAACTTTGGTGTCAGGACCTCAGGCAGGCATAACAAGATACATCCACAACAGAAAGCAGGAACAATTGAACATATTTTTTTTTTTTTATTGCTTTCATCATCTGCATTAACCCTAAAAATAAAAAAAATGTTAAACCCCCCCAATATTTCTTGGTTTAAACGGCCACAGATTGTGGACATGCAGGATCTCACAAACGTAAACAACCCGAGGAGCTGCAGTCAGTCCATGCAAAATAAAATGTGATCTAATTATTTATTTTAACTTATATTTATTTTAATTTATATACTCCTATATTAACAATAATAAGGTAATGTTGCATATTTGTAGGGCTGCAGACTTGAATTTGAAGCAGGTGAAGCTAAAAATGCCACTTCAGGAGTTTTGCACAGAACATATTTACTGAAAAAGCTTTTTTCTTTTCATCTTAATGGTAAACATGTATATTCTGTTTTACAGCTCATTACTGCTCTAAGCATGTTGTTCTTTCAACAAATGGCCTTTTTTTGAGTCTGTACTCCCTTTACCGACTAATCGATTGCTAAATTAGATGATTATTCCAATAATCGATTAATCCACTTGTTTCAGCCCTACATATATGCATTCTTGTTTTCTTTTCAGATACACAGAAAGTCTAAGTGAACGTTTGCATTAGTTTCAGAAAAGCTGATGTACAAAAAAAAATAAAAAAAATAACTGGACCACACTTAAAGCAAGACATTTGTATCGACTGCAATAAATAAAGCAGAAGGTGTTAGCGGACTCTTCAAGAGTTAACTCGACATCTAATCTCTCAGGAGAAAGATCCATTAGTGGAGCGAGAAATCTATAAGGAACCTGTTTTTTTCTTGGTGAACTAAGCCTCCATTAGCTCTGCCTCTCAGTCTCTTTTTGATCATGTTCCCTCCATTCTTTCCTCTGTACTCTGCATCACAGCTTTTTTCAGCCTCCCTTGTATCCGTGCTTCTTCTTCTTCACAGCTCGTCCCGTGCGCTCACGTTCTCCAGCTCGGACTGCAGCACGTCCGAGTTCTGCGCCTCAAAGCTCAGCTCGCCCTGCTCCTGTGTCTTCCTTGACTTGGCCCGGTCCCAGTCCGTCTTGACGGTCTCGTTGTCCCACACCACGGACGTCTCCGTGTCGCTGATGTAGCCCGTGTCGCCTGTGTAGTGGGTCGGGTACACCAGCAGCGGCTCGGCGGAAAACGCCCGCAGGTCCCGCCGCTCGAAGGGATCCATGTACTCTGAGCTGGTGGGGCAGAAAACGGGGGTCGTATAAAAGAAGAGCGCCACACGGAGGACGACAAAGAGAAGACGGGTTGGACTCACATGGGGTGCTTGTCGTACATGACCGGGAGGAATTCGTCGACGGGGAGCATCTTGCTCAGAGGCTCGGCCATGAGGAGCTTCTGGGCTCCCTGCAGAGACAACATGTAGCCGAGCGTCCAGTAGGAGTAGTCAGCCTCCACCAGGTTGTGGACATTCGGGACGGACTTCTCCGGGTGGTCCACCTGCATGCGCTTCCGTCCGATGTATCTGAGCAACCGTTTGTCAGATTACTGTACCAATTAAAACTGAAAAAAATGTTTTTGTTTTGTTTCACCTTGTGAAACAGTAATTCATACCAAACCTTTAGACTTAGATAACCACCAAAATATAAAATACACATTTATCAACTTACAGAAACCCTAAACAAATTGAAATTTTTCCCACTATTAATTTTTTAATATAAAAAAAAAAAACACTTTTGCATTAAAGTGTCATTATTGACCAAATTCATGCAAATAAGAAATTTAATAATCCATCCATCCAATTAACCTGACAGCCATATTGTTGGACTGTGGGAGGCAGCCGGAGTATCCGGAGAGAACCCACCATGCACAGGGAGAACAGGCAAACCCCGGGCTGGGAATCGAACCCAGGACCTTCTTGCTGCAAGGCAACAATGCTGTGCAGCTGAGATTTAATATCGGCAAATTTAATTTAAAGTGCAAAGTTGGTACTTTTCATTGACTTTTAATGTAAACTTTAGAGCAATTTTGCATTGTCATTATTTACCGAATGACACTTCATGACAACAGTCATAAACATTCTTAAGGACTCCGTCATGTTCATAACAGATGTTATGTCATGTTCATGTATATAATGAAGTGTTACTGAAGGTTTTTTCCCTGTTAGCATAAAGAGCAGATGTAACAGCTCTTATGGAAACATTAGGATTCAACGTTGGGGATTTTGTTAACCTTTTATTATCCTGCTCAGAGGACATACATTTAAAACTTAAAATATGCTTCACATAAATGTAGAAAAGGAATGGTGCTATTGTAAAACTTCTTTTTTCTGACCTGACCCCTCGTCCCCAACTAAATTAACATTCATTTTAATAGTTTTTAGTTGTTTTTAAATTCTTTCACTCATATTTTCCATGGCCACCACAGTCTTTTGCGTATGTTTTAAAATATCACATCCATGTCATTACAGCCTAATAAAGAATATCAAAACTGATGGCTGTTAAAATATCAGATTAAACATTGTGAATATATCTGAACTCCATCAACATGGAGAAGCAGCATTCGGTTTTCAATATGGAAGAAACTTCCAAAAAACTGCAAAACCGCAGAAAAACTGAGTTCTTGTAAATCAAGGCTAAAACCCCCACCTGCTTTCAGCAGGCCTTGATTAATTAGAACTGGGACATTAATCCATATTATTTGAGGTACATTTGCTTTACGGTCTTGATGATGGCAATTGGCAAACAGTAATGTTTATTGCTTGTTCCATAATTTGCCACTTCGTCAAATGTCCGCGGCGTAAGGCACTTTGAACTGCCTTTCTGCTAAAATGTGATGATCAAACAAACTCGGCAACTTTATTTCTTTTCTGAGACAATGCTCAGCGTCCGTGCTCACTAGTAAAACGCTAAAACAGAACATTTCCGAACCATCTGAATGTCTGGTGGCCGGCAGTAGAGACGTCATGTGTGACAGGAGGGATTATTTTAGAGTAATCCGAGTTATTTCTATTTACTCACATTAGATCCCAGTCCAGTTTGTGTGTGGTCACTTCCTGCAGCAGCGCCTGGAGCCGGCGTTTGAAGAACACCTCGAAGCGGAGGTCGTCCTCAAGCACCAGGGTCGTCTGGAGGCCGCGCTCCACGATCTGAACGGGATCACAGGGAAATAAAGGTTTCTCGCAGCAGCCGAGGTACCGGGAGGCGTCTTTCTGAACCATAAACCCATGCGCTCAGCTGCAGTAACAAGCCCAATGTTTGCTTAATAGGGCATTTAATTAAGCAGATAACATTTTACAGTGCCTCTTTTATTATTTTCTAGCTGTGAAGAAGACAAAACAACAAAAGTGATTCAAACTTGGCTCCTGTTGTATTTTGTTCAGTTAAACCGACTGTAACTTATAACGTTTTTTTTCCTCCTAGCAAAAAATAAAAAATTTTCTTTTAAAAGTATTAGATTTGTGAAACCGCTGCTTTAAAAAGGTGCGTCTCAACAAACATTACTACAGAATCTATAGATGCATTATGTACACAGTGGTGTATTTCATTGTTTTATTTTTGTAAATTTTGAAAAGCAATTTATTTCAGAAAAAAAACAAACAAACAAATCCCTCCCCCCCCAAAAAAAAAGAAAAAATTTTTTTTTATTGCAGTTCTAGGACTTACACAAATGACCCGACAGCTGCCGGACTCTGCAGAGAGCATAAGCTACAAAATGTCACTGCCGAATGTGTTGTATGCCAGCAAACTTGTGGAAAGTTAAGTGGAAGAAAAAAATGTGGGAGAAAAATCGATCCATTTGTGTTTTATCAAGTCTAAAAGCAAACACGGTCGTCTACCAGGAGCACTTTAAATAACGTGATACTTCATGCTAGCTGTATGGAGATGCCGCTGTCATTTGTGCCCTCTGGTGTAATGACCATAATCTGCCTGGTTGGTCAGAAAACTCACCTGTCAAGTGGAAAATGGGGGGGAAAAAAGAAAAGAAAAAAAAACCCAGATCCAAATATGGAAACGAGCTACCGGCGGCTAATAAAGCAACCTCAACATGGTGGCACATACAGTCAGTATGTTTCTACTACTGAGTCATAAACAAATGTAATAAAGTAATATTCTTATATCTGATCCAAAGTCTCCTCAATCGTAAACAAGGGCATAAAAATACCCGCCTGAACTGATAAGTTAATTTGTCTGAGAAAACCGAGTTTCCAAACAACGAACCAATCTACTGTTTAAACACAGACTGTTATCAGCCTTGTGCAGGTGGAGCCAAATGCCTCTGGTGCGTTCAAGTGTCTCACCTCCGTCCAGATGTTGTAATGAGAGAGGAAACAACCCAGCTCGCCCTTGGTGAGGGGCCGACCGTGATAAGGGTCTTTGTATCCCGGGAGCATCTTAATCCCCATGGAATCTATATCAGACGTATTCAGAGCTCTGGCAGAAAGAGATGGGATTAAATATAAACAGAGGAGAGATTAAATCTATAAATTACATGAATGGAAAAATAATATTAATTGACTTGCACAGAGTCCAAACTTTATAAAACTTTCTTTATATGATCTTAACACAACTTTTGTTTATTCCCAAAACTGTGTTGCACTTGTCAGGTTTTTGTATTTTAGGGCGTCCGATGGCTGGGCGGTTTCCAGGACGACTGATGAGGTCCCACAGAGGTTAAGCTTGGACTCTGAGGACTCGCTTGGCGGACAGCTCATTCCAGCGTGAGTAAGCCAGATCATAAAGTTCACCCCACATGCTTATGGAGCAGGAAAAAGACCGGAGCATTAACCGGCCGCTCATCTGGAAGAGCATAAAGCTGAACTAATTATACAGTACGACCTTTAGTTCAATCAATATGCTGTCTATAGCAAAGCTTATGTTCTCTTTTCTACAGACTAAAGTAGCTCGAAGGTGTTGGTACCTGGAGGTGTCTGCCGGTTTGTGACATTACAGTGATTATTAGGGGGTATTTTAATTTCAAAATAAATGTTTTCACAACACCTTCTGTTTATTAAGTAAAACCTCCCAATACTTGTGACTCAAGATTTTCTAATTTTTTTCTAAAACTCCTTTAGGTGTGTTTAAAAAAAAGAAAAAAATCCAAACGTTCTCTGTGAATGTATAGAAGACATCTGTACAGCACGGAGAATCACCGAGATCAGTTTTCTGGCTGATCTCCGATGTCTTAAAAAGCCTGACTTTTCGACTCCGAGTTTTGGCCGATGTAATCCCTTTTTAGTCTGAAAAGCCGCCAAAGAGTCGGGTGGTTATTGTTAACTGCAAAGATGAGACCTGGTGGGCGGGTTCGTCAGTCAAGCATCAAGTAGCCGATCGCTGATCCCTTAAACAAAAATCAGGGCTGATTTATCGGTATGGAGATTTTAGAAGTAGAAAAAGAAAAAAATGAAGAAGGAACACAAGAAGGAGGAAGGATAGAAAAAAAACCTTTGAAGAATTTGCACCCTGGTGAAAAGAAGGAAGGAGCAGACAAGAAATGAGAAACAAAAGAAAGTAAGGACAGAGGTTACAGGACAAACGTCCACCATCAACCTTAGAAAGAAGGAACCACAGATAACAGGATGGAAATGAGACAAAGGAAAGAAGTAACGAAAGAACATTAGCTGAAAGGGGATTATTAAAGTTGGAGTAGAAATGCAAATATCTTCCATGTTCTTTTGTGATTTCTTTGAATTTTTCACTATGTCACACAGGGAAGAAATGTGTTGAGGTGTTGCCTCAATTTACCTGAGCCCATCAGAAGCTCACAAAGCCATGACATCATCCCATAGGCTTTTCCAAACCATTCAAAGTCACAGTGATATTCATGTATGTAAAGTTTAATCTTTATTAAGCATTTAGCAAACAGAAATAATAGTAATCTTTACTGTTGTAAAACATGAATAGTTCAGTCTGATGAAACACCAGACACAGCCAAACAAATAAAAAAAGAAAGATTTAGGTAGAGTATATAAATATTTGAATATTAGGCTTCAGCTGTATTTACACAGATAAAAACATGTAAACCCACCTCCAGCAGAATAAACAGTGAGAACAGCAGTAAGAGCATGCAAACAGCTCCTTTTCACCTGATTGTTTATGTCAGTTTTGGTGCTCCGCAGGAGGCAAGCGCACACGCTCCAGAGGTGCTAAGAAAAGAAAAGACAACAGGAAGGAGGAGAGGAAGACGACGAGGAAACGTACTTGCCATCCACAGCAGCAACGACTTTACAGCTGATCTCCTGCTCGTACAGAGTTCTCAGCATTCGCTCGCGGCGGTCGGCTCGACGAACCAGATTTATCATGAAGACCTGCGTACAAACGAATGCAGACGCTCACACACGCACGCTCGGCGTATTCCTGACCGCAGGAGGTGGAGTGAGAGTATACCTCATCAAAGCCCATCTTGTTTGGATGCTTGGGAGGAAGAGTCAGGAAGCTGGAGGGCTCCAGTGGAGGATTATTCACTGTTGAAGAAAAGGAGAAGAAAAAAAAGAAGAGAAGTTTACAAAAACACAAAAATGAAGAGCGTGAAATCGTAAGTTATACAAGTAAAAATAGGAAAGAAAAAAAATAGTTAAATTAGAACTGTAACTTTGTCAGTATAGAGAATTTAGTTGCACTCAGTGAAATATTGGTAATGGCATAATAACACAACTTTAAATAATCAATAGAAAATATTATTTAGGCTTCACAGCAGTCAAAACCTTCTTGTAGTTGCTGATCATCTTTTTGCCTCTTTCCTCTGGTATTGTGAGGAGTGACTTGAATCACTGCACACAAGGTGATTAAAGTCAGGACTCTGCCTGAGCTGCTCCAAAATGTTAATATTATTTCCAAACCAGCAAAACAAATCAAATTAAAAGATTACCTAAATCCACCAGTGATGTAAACAATTATGTTTGCATATGTTCTGCATGTAAACTTCACACCAGAACCATAAACCCTCATATTTTCTAGGGTAGTAAAGTTTTGCAAACAGCGCAGTGATAAATATCAGACTGAATATAGTAAAGGTCATAGTATTTTTAAAAATCACTAACAAATAGGGCTGCGCAATGAATAAAGCTCAGTTTTCGCAGTCATACTGCACACACGATCAATACCGCAAAAACTGCTTGAACTGCCATAAATATTAGACAATTAAATAAGCACCACGCAGTCAAGCGCTTTATAGCTGCAATTTATTTTTGGAGAAGCTTTCTGTGCTTTAGCAAGGCGTTAAGGTAAAGTCATTCAGAAAACACAACTAAGCCGTTTCTTTGCGAAAACAGCAGATGTAGCCAGAAGCAGCATGTCGAGATGGACATAATAAATCTTTTTTTTTTTTAACTCACCATCTGCGATTTGCAACGAACCCAAAGTGACGTTCACAAACGTCACCATGTTTTACTAATATTGTGCAGCCCTGCTAATGATCCTGATCACTTTTATTTAAAGAATCCTCACCTCCAACGTTCCTCTTTCTTTGTGAACTCTGATCATTTTTAGCTAGAAACAGCCGACTGAAATTGAAGCACTTTGTTGAGTGGCCCAGGTGTAACATATTTGAATAAATCATAAGGGTGTACAGTAGATTGGAGCGGTAGAGATTCAACTCCACCTGAATGTTCACAGTTCTGGCTTTGAACCGATTTCTCGATGTGAAAGCCTTCATGTTACTCATTAGCTGTCACCATGTCATGAAAGATAATCTGTGAACTAAACGTAACTCCTCTGCCTTCTCTCAGTGCGAACTAGGAACAACCAATCAGAGCCAGGAGGAGGGTCGTAGCGCTGTCAATCAAACTACAACTTCTTCCTGTTAGCAAAATCTGCCAGGAATGCTCACTTTTCCTGGAACAGCAAGTCATTTCAATAGCACACTGAGCAGCGGGTAGACAGACGTGATTAACTGCACTAAGACCTTCCTCCTGGCTCTGACTGGTTGTTTTTGACCAGGTCTTGTGTGTAGCACAAAGATAAATGTGGGTCCTCCGTCCAGCTTAGTGGTATTTTTTTTTGTCTGACCTTGTTGCAAGGAAAGTTTCCCGAAGGGAATAAAAATACCAAAAAATCCTTATGGAGTGAAACAAAAATCTTGGATTACTAATTACTAAAAATTCAGAGAAACTCAGGTCCATTTAAGACAAAAATACTTCAGTTGCATTTAATTAAAATAGTTTGGGTTCCACCAGTTATTCAAATACAAAAAAATCTTAGCGAAACTTTTTTTCTGACTGAATAAAATTAGATGTTGAGTTTCTAGGTTTCTCTACGACTGCAATCCAAAAATACATTTATTTCAGGTTGTTTTATACATCTTTCCCTGTGGTGCTAATCAGTGTCAGACAGTCGACATTTACAAAAAAACAAAAAACAAAACAAACAAAAAAGGACCCAATTTCACTGAGCTTTTTAACTCACCCATGATCTCAAGGTGAGTGTGCAAAAAGCTTTCCATTTCATCCTGCATGGAAGCGTGGGAACGCATGGGCACCGGGAAATACCCGTAGGTGTCTCTGTTGCACACGTACATCTGCACGTCTGAGGAAGGGAGGGAATGTAAAGAAGACAAACGATGCGACATGTGCAGGCAGATTAAAAACAGGAGGAGGCAATCTCAGCTACATTTCTCCTCCCCACCTGCCATGCGAGCAGAGTAAGCAAAGATAATGACGTCGTCCAGCGCCCAGCTGTACTCGGGGTGGGGCGGGTAGAAAGCCAGCTGACTGGAGGCTTCTTTCCTCAGATCCAACAGGTAGGTGGAGTGGACCATCGGCACAGAGAAACAGCCCCGGCGCTCCCGGCGGCGAATGGGCATGTAGGCCGGGGTGCGCTTGTAGTAACCCTGAAAAACAACACGGTTTGGATTTCATGAAAGGAATTTGCTGAGAACTGAAAACGTACAAAAGGGAATTGGGCATGACCTTAAAGTTATGGATAACTATGGAGAGGATGCAAAAAAAAAAAAGGAATTAAAAATGAAAAATAAAGTCTGCAGCTTCAGCTGGATAGATTGTATGTAAAGTAGGAAAAATAAGTATTTGATTTAAGTTTTCCAACTTCCACATAATAGAGAGATCTGTCATTTTCATTATAGGTATGTCTCAACTATAGGAGACAATAACTGGAAATCAATCATTTTTAATTTAATTAGCATTTTATTGAATGAAATAAGCATTTAACACAACAGAAAATAAAATCCATTTAATTAAGAAATTCTTAATTTATCCCAAAGGAAAATTAAATGATGCTGGCTGTTATACAACATCGTCAAAGAGTTGCTGTGGCCAGGAGGAATCTCCAGTAGCAGTCAGTCTTGCAGCAGATCTGAAAAAGCCTCTGACTGAAGACTGTTGCTGTGAGACTGACTCATGCTAAACAGCCGGGCAGCAGAGATGATATTCCACAGCAACTTGTCCAGGATGACAGCTGTTGGCAAGCACTGCTAATCCGCCTCATTTGCTTTTGCCACTCCTCTTTAACGCCGTCTGATTGTGTGGTTAGAGAGTCAGGCAGATGTTAGTCTAAAATGTGATCCTTGCTATTCATGATTGACAGAGGGGACGGCTTGAATGTTCTTCTCCACTCTGCATCCATGAAGCCTCCTTTTCAGCCTCCTTGTTGCCATGGTTACGCATAGTAACAGTCCAAAAGTAAAAAAAAAAAAAAAAGTGAGAGCAGAAATCCTTGCAGCTGCAGTTATCCGAAAACAGAGGCAATATTTGTAAAAAAAAAAAAAAAAAAAGAAAAAAGAAAAAAGAAAAGCATCAAGCAAAAAAATTTATTCAGATTAAAAATACTTTATTAATTCTAAAAGAAAATTAAATGTTTAAGTTAAACAACATACCTACTCCAACATGCTCCCACTCCCAATTCTAGACTTTAATATTTACAATAGAACAAAATATTCTGACACAGAAATCTTGACCAGGTTTCCATGGCAGCAGGGATTTTAGCCCTTTTCCTCCACACAGCTCTTCATTGAGCAACATTGATTTTCAGCCTCATCCATAAATTTTCTACACGGTTCGGGTCTAGAGACTGGCTAGGCCCCTCCAGAACCTCGAGATGCTTCTTCTGAAGCCACTGCTTCGGGTCACCGTCATGCTGGACGACCGAGCCACGACCAATCTTCGATACCTTCACTGAGGGAAGGAGGCTGTCGCCCAGACTCTCCCATTTAATGGCCCCACAACCAAGTTTCACGACTGGGATGCTGTTCTTTGCTCATCCTTCTTCTTCCTCCTTCAAAAACGCAGAATGGAGTTTATATCAAAATGTTCTAATTTGGTCTCATCTGACCTCATGACCTTCTCCCACCAATGGATCATCCAGATGGTCACTGGGAAAGTTCAGATGGACCTGGCTGGACACGTGCACCCTGAAGGATTTTAATTCATGACAGCATTGTGTGTTACTATGGAAACCTTTGAGCCTGGGGACCCAGCCCTCCACAGGTCATTGACCAGGTCCTCTCATGCAGTTCTGGGCTGATCTTCCACACTTTTCATGATCATTGATGCTCCACAAGGCCTGATCTTGCCTGGAACGCCAGTCTGATGGAGACTGAACTTCATAAAACGGTTTCCTCCATTTGCACCAGCAGTTGTTGCCTTCTCACCAGACTGATTAACTATTGTCCTTTAACCCATCCTAATGTTATTCCTGGTGTCCTTAGACAGCACTTCGGTCTTGTCCATGTTGGATGTTGGAGTCCAATTGATTGAGTGTGTGGACAGATGTGTTTAATACAAGCACCAAATGGAGGACAGCAGGGGTTTACTGCAGGTTGGTAGGTGATCAAATACTTATTTCATGCAATAAAATACAGATTAACTATTTCAAAAGTTAGGGCTGCACCAATTGCAGTTTTCTTGCTGATTACCAATCTTTTAAAAAGCTTACCCTGCCGATTTCGATATTAGCCGATACCAATTTTTTGTCTGAAATGTTGCTCAATAGGGCAAGAAAGGTGTGCAGTTGGCAACAGTGGGGTCACTATTGTTAATAAACATGCAGACATAACTTGGTGGGCCAGTCTATCAATCAAACCTTCCTCACCGGAGAGCAAAAGAGGAAAATGGTTGATTCTTAGACCTTTGCCAAACCAGGTAAGTAATGTGGATAAGATCGGCTTCATGGGTAAAAATTGGCCGATCACCGATCTCCCAAAATTAAGGAAATGGGCATCGATAAATCGGCTATCCGATAAATCGGTGCACTCCTAAAAAAAAAACATTTGCTCATTTTCTGATTTTTGTTTTAGATTCTCTCTCTCACAGTTGAGGTGTACATATGATGAAGATTACAGATCATAAGAGGAAAGCTTGAAAAATCTGCAGTGTCTCCAATACTTATTTTCTCAACTGTGTAAAACAAAATAAAATTACACCTTAGGTAAAATGAGTTTGAGAAATCTAAATTATGCAAAAGTGTTTGCATATTCAAGAAAACACATGTCATAGAGCTTTCTCTCAAGTAACTTATTTTAATGAGCAGAACCAGCTGGAGTTTTTATTAAAGCTAGCGTGGACAAACCCTGAAGATACTCCTTAATGGAGCATAATGAGGATGTGGGCTATCTGCACACTTGCCGAATAATTTTCTAATATCCTTAAGCTTCCTTAGAGCTGAACGGAGCAAAAATTTCAGTACACCTGAGAAATAAATCAGCTATTTTAATTACAAATTAATTTAGCATTATGTGGAACCAATCCTTAAAGAAACAGTGATTAATTTTCAGTTTTTTCTACCTCTTCCACAAAAATAATTTTCCTTATGAATGCATGTAAAACAATCCTCACAAAAATCCTCAATGACGTTTTCTCTTTTGCTATCAAAATAATGGGGACTTTATTTCCCTTTCATATTACAAGCACTGTAGTGTTTCCCATTATTCACAAATGCCTCAAAATAAAAGCCATACTTGATAAAAAAAAAAAAAAAAATCATCATACATAAGTTTCTATCTGAAGAAACTTATTTAATTACTTTGACACTCTAGTATGGGATGACCAAGGTCAGAAAACAAACATACACTTTTATTCAGTGAGGTATAAAACATAATTTTCAACATTTTTTAAGGATTTAACACAGTTCCAGTCTTTTAGAGCTACTATCCTGCAACGTTTAGGCATCAAAACCACAGTGAAAGTTCCCCATTGCTGAGTGTCCAGCGTCATTTCCTTTTCTTCTTAAACAGACATAGCCGCATTTGACGCCTTTAACGTCACATCAAATTTCTATTAGCTTATTTTTCAATTTTCACAACAACTGCAGGTATTGATGCTTTCAAATTGCATTAAGTGTCTGGAGAATACATAACCGTCTACCCCTGTTTAAGAGTTAGACGAAAGTCTCCTGTTCAATAAATCATAAACACCAACATGTCCACTATAAGTATGTGTATCTAAATTTCTTACCAGAACCACATATATTCAATCATATTCCCAATTTGAAATGGATTTAAAGGGTTTAGATTTACAATTAAAATTGCTTTTTTTTTTTTAAATTGAACTTTTCTAAAGATGATTATGGAAACAATCTGGTCAAGCAAGCAGCTAAATTTGACTCAACAGTTTGACCCTGAAACAATGCGCCACAAAAACCACAAATTGGAACATCTGCAATGGGTTTGGTCTCCATCTCATTTGCTGCTCTGTTCTCTTTCTCCTCCTCTGAAGGTTTTCAGGCACATAAAAAAGAAACATAAATCTGATCTGCCATCTGGGGAGTCTTTGAGGCTCTCGGATACATAATCTTTACAGTCTGTTGGCTCTCTGTGTGCAGTGGTTCAAGAACAACGTGATGGGTTAGCGTGTCACATTGCAGAGAAAAATATCTCAGTGAAACATTTGAGCAGCAGCTGAACAAGAGGGCAAAAACAACTCTAAGAATACTTATTCTTCAACTTCTATAACATAAATAAAAATATTTACACTAAGGAATCTTCTATATGCAATGAATATTTCCTGAAACAGACACGCGGGATCTCGAGCGGACTAAAAAGAAATCTCTGATTACCTGTGAAGTCATCCCGCACCAGAAGTTGGAGTAAGCGGCTCTGGACTCCAGCATGGGGGCGACGATGGTCTTGTTTTCGCTCATCAGCTTCCACAATACATCTCTGTCAGTGAGCAGGTTGTCACAGTCGGCCATCTACAGAGCGAAAAGAGTGGCTAAATATTTACATACAATTCCTCATCAACGTGTGCGAGCCTGCAGAGAAAGCACCCCTTGCCCCCGTTCCCCTTTCCCTGGCGGATAACTCATCAGCGGCGAGGTTGGATCAGAGAGAGGGAAGCGAGCTCACAGACGCTGCGTGGAGCTTCTCGTTGTAATGGGTTAAAACAGGCCTTACGGGGCTTTGTTGTAGGGATATGTTATTAGTTTATGTTTTGCCATATTTTCCCTTAGTCTGTCAGAGCGCATTAACAGTCAGCAACTGTGGGGCAGCTGGTGGTCAAACAGCTGTTCAGGGCATTTTAGCCTCTTTTTTTTTTTTTTTTTTGAAAGAGGCAAGCACAAACATTTGCTCCATTTCATCAACCCCTATGCTTGTGCTCTGAATAAGATTGGTTTGATAGGGAATACAAAAACCATTTAACTTCAAAATAAAACCTCTACAGCAATGAAAATGTTTGAAGCACTTGGGCTATGTATGAAAAGGAGAACTATTTCGGCTGCTAGATGATGAAGAACTGAGTCTCGTCAGTTCTTCTTAGTGCTTTAAAAGTATGTTCATACTGGATTTAGTGGCTGAGTTCACAAGTATTGAACTACAAGTGGTACCTTCTTAATCTATAATACTAATGTCTAATAACTTGTCCACGAAACACAGAAAAATCCAAACTCTCCCTTTAAATCAATACAGGTTTTCCAAAGTAATGCAGATTACTTTGATAGTTAGCGGAAGCTTGAGTGCCATGACTTGGCGCCAACATACCAGGAGATAGTCAGCCCAGATCTCGCGGGCAGTGTCCAGCGCTGCCTGGCGCAGTTTCATCACGTGTTCATATCGGAGATTATTCCAGTGTTTTGGCCCCACTTCGTCCTCAAAGGCACTGGGAAATAAAAAGATGGGCCATTTAAAGAAGAAAAAATAAAAAAACAAAAAAGAAACACTTGATGTACGTTACATTACCTGTTATCGTCATCAGGTCGCCACTCCACATAATGGTAGTAATTCTGCACCGCGATGAGCCAGTCTCTTAGGATGGCTGTGGTGTTGTCTATGTTGTGATCTGTCGCCACCCTGTGGAGCACAAGAGGAACTACAGCATTTCTTAAGAAATTTCAACAGGCTGTCAGTTGGAACCCAGCGTTCTGATGCTAAACATTAGCATTAATGCTAAGCTTTGCTAAAGTAACATTAATAGCATGAGGAGGATAACAAGCATGTTGACCAGCATGGACTTCTCAGTGTGTTAACCTAACATTAGCCAAAATGCTAATGTTAGCCTAAATGCCGTCAGTAGTATGTGGGCCATGACTAGCATGTTGTCTTACATTGACTTCCTCCATTCAGTGTGCTAAACATGGATAATAAATTCATAGCTAAGAAGCTTATTTTAGGGAAAGGCTAATGTTAATAAACAAACATTGTTTCGGGCGACAAATTGTTTACAGTGCACAAAGTTACATTTTTTGGAATTTTTTGTTTTTAAGAACTTAAAAGTGGGAAAAAAGTTTTTGAAAAAAATCATTGGGAAAAAAAGGTGAAAAAAATTATTAAGACATAGTTAACAGAATCAGGTGTAATCGGTATATTAAAAAAGTACCAATAAACTTAATTCCACTGTTATCAAAATGAGGCCAAATGACATAAAACACTGGATTATTGTAATTTGGGAGATATAGTAGAGTTGAAAAGATTAAATCCGGCGTAACGGCAGCCAGTCGCTAACATGAAGTTTACCGGATTCCAGCCATGAACAGCTATAGTGAGTCACAGTGAAAACCGTTCACATTTTCCCATTCCTCTAAATCACATTAAGTCTTCTTTAAAACAGGCACAAAAACATAAAGCACACACCATAAGTGACACGATCTCTGCAGAGTAGTGAATTTTCACAGTTTTCATTCGCCCTTTGCATCTTCTGAGAGTGAGACAAAAGCAGCTATGTAAACACAGATGCTGCTCAGTTCTTTCGTCGCCTTCTTAATGCCAGTTTTGAAAACAAATAACCAGCCACCGACCTTTATAAAAACACTTTTACACACAAATCTGCAGTGATTGTGGAATATTGATACTCCAAGTCTCTCCTTGTGCTTAAAACTTAAACCATATTACGTCAAACTAACATATGAACCCATTGTTTTATAACCAGATATTTCTGGGCAGCTGATTGTTTTCCATCCCTTCTGTTGAAATTTCAGACTTAAGGCAGCTGTTTTAGGGAATAATACAGATTATTATGTATAAATTATGACATGAACTCCATGTGTGCATTTTTAAAAACTGTATTTCAGGCAAAATACAATAAATCAGCAAAAACTAGGACTGGGCAATAAAGACGTAGAAATTTAATGTGTTATTTCAAAAGCATTCACATTTGAAGCAGGCTTCCTTACATGAGTGTGATTGAAACGGCACATACTAACTGCATTTCATCAATTGTTAAGCGGGAAATGCCACAACACTAGTTTATAAAAACTATAATATCTATAATAACCAATATGTTTGATTACTTTACCATAGGTTTCTGTTTTCAAATAAGATAACTAGGCGTCCCGTGGTAAGTTTGGGATCCTATTCCTTATTGCGTTCTCGTTATAAAGAAGCCTGTTATGACTAGTTTTGTATCTGGAAGTTAAATGCAGCTCCTTCTTTTTACAGTGTCGACTCGAAACTTCTTAGAAATGCTTTCAATCAGCACAAAAGCTACCAATTTACTTCAGTTTCTTTAAAATGCTAACAAAATGTTTTAATAATTACCCAGGAGAGCCAAGATAGTTCAGTTTGGTCCAAGTCTTGTTCATTAGAGCGTAGCCACCCTAAAAAAAAATGGGGGGGGGGGATTTGGATCGTGAGGCCAAAAAAGTGAGGCATTCGTCTACTGTCTGTGTTATTATAACAAATCCCAATGCGTGTTGGCGGGACGGGCAGCGGCAGCGAGAGCCGGCGAGTGAAAGAATGTGAAAAAAAACCCGACAGAAATGGATTTCCTCCCAAGCCTGTCACGTAGTGAGTGACAGTCGGCGTGCTGCCGCCGATCGTTTCCCATGCGTCTGTGGCAAGTTAACACAGCGGTGTCATCTCCACGCCTACGTGTGACCGACTCCGCAATTTGTCTTCTTCGCTGCATCCGTCGAGCTCTCAGCGTGCTGGCAGGAGCGTCTCACTGCTGAGAGGTTTTCAATGTCCAGAGGCAGTGATTGAAACACACACACACAAAAACAACAAGGTGTTTTTTGAAGAGTAAATATTTGGGATTGGAGAACTATGCCTAACGGATATGAGAGCTGAAACAAGAGACAGAGGATGGAAACTGATTTATGAACTGGCATCAGTCATTGTGCGCGTCACAGCAAAGCCCTCTGGGAGTTTGCATGCTGGTTGGACTCTACTGCCAAGCGTTCCTTCTCGACTTGTCACACTGATGTCTGCAGGTAGTTTTCTTCCTTTCTTTCTTTTTTTGTTTTCTTCCTCCATCAAAAGGATATAAAAAAATAAGTTTCTTGCAGAAGTATTCACGCACATTAAACTTTTTAACATTTGCTGATGTCACAACCACAAAACATCCGCATGCTTCATGAGGAGTTTGTGATCACAAAGTGGAATACATGCTACGAAAGTTAAGACCATCGATGATTTCTTATAAAGAACTTAAGATATTTGGAGGTCAAATTTTTTTTATATACATAAAATCAAGAGGTCCTTTTCAGGGTTGTTGTTGTTTAGTCTGATTTCATTTCGGTTTCGTCTTCCACACATGTAACTTTACAGAACTGCTGTTATTTATATGTTGAGAATACAGTTTAACACTAAGGTCACTTCTTGAGGAAATTGATTTCTCCGGATTTTATCCAGGGGCATCAGAGTAAAGGAGGCTACATACAAATGTCTGTCACACTTCTTAGATTTCTCGTGTTATTATACATATTTTTCTGCATTCTGCTTTTCTGCTGCCGTTTCTTGCAGCAGGAGCAGAACAAAATGTCTGTGTATTTCATGTCGGTAACCACTTAGAAGGTCGACGACCCGCTACACATAAACTGTGGAATTAGAGACCTACAGATAACTACATCAGTATTTGTGTCATTTTTTTTAAAAAAAATCCTTCGTAGTAAAATTAAAAGTCAGAACACAACTTCCTCTCAGAGGTTGTTTTTCTTTCCTTGTTAATCCTCCTGGACCATGAAATAGAAACAGATCCAACCTGTCAGGTATGACTGCTAATGAAAAAATTAAAACATTTCACAGCTTTTTACTTCTTTTTTTTTTTTTTTTTTTTAATGAACGGTGAATAAATAAATAAAAAAAGAAAGCGGAAAAAGAGGGAAGTGAGAGAGCCGGATCAAGAGCAATCTCTGCAGGAAGACAGAAGGGCCTGGAGCGAAGCTTTTCCTTCCTGCAAACACTTGTTGGACCAGCTTCGTGGTCAATCAGGCTGGGAGAGTTTGAACCTCAGGTGCTTATTTTTCTAAATTCTGGTTCTAGTTCAGACAAGAGTGCGGGTGTGGGGAAGGGGAAAGGAGGAGCAGAGGGGATGAGGAGAGGAGAGGGAAAAAACGAAGGGGGGATGAGGGGACGACCTGTGACTGAATGGAACTTTTCACGGGCTCGTCTGTGCAGGCGGAGGCCGCCTCGTGTGTCCCTTTCTCCGGGCAAACCGGTCCACGCCCAGCGGGGACGAAAACTTCACTCAACACATTAAATATAATCATTCATTATATGTTTCGTGCAGATAAAGTGCACGTGCTTTCTCCACGAGTAACCGACAGTCTTAACATTAAAGTTGTCAGCGTTTAGTGACAGATACTCCCCGTTACTTAAATTAAACTAAAACATATATTAATGTTTAATGACGTCGGTGAAACTCACCAGAGAGCCAAGCGGTCCTTCGGGTAGTTCAGCCGCTCGACGGCTCCGAGGAACAGCGGCAGAGAGTGGGCCGAGTTGCGGCAGATCAGCGCGATGACGACCCGGGGAGCCAGGAGCGGCGATTCGGGGCTCCAGCGCTCCTCCGGGAAATAACCCCAGCCCGAGCCCGGCAGCAGAACGAACAGCAGGGCGAGCAGCAGCGAGGTGACCCGGGGCATGGCAGGGAGGGGAGAGAGAGGGAAAAAAGAGACGGAGCTGACGCGGCAGAAAGCCGGAGACGGGGAGGCAGGGGCTGCAGAGGAAGCTGCTGTCTATGCCGACATGGCGGAGGGTCTGGATTTAAAGGGGAAGGCAGGGCCGCGTCAAGGAGAACTCATTGTCACTTTAATGCTGCATAATCCACCGCGTGAAAAACATTAATGATAACAATAATAATAACAGCATTCAAATTCAGAAACTCTCACGACCGAATCCCCCCTACTTAAATAAATAATAAAAAAATTATAGTTTATGATTTCCATCTCGAGCGCTTTAGTTCATCTTTCCCTTTAAGAACAAACCCACCGACAGCAAAACTCAGGAAGCAGACGGCTCTGAAAACCAGAACGTTCTGTTCTGGGGAACGCTTTAAGGACCTTTTGGGGGAACGTTCTTTTTTCCTCTCCCTTTTACCCCAAAAGTTTACCCTTTGGAGAAATAAAAATGTTGCGAATGCCATTTCAAGCTTTAATGAGTTGCAAAGGGTTTGTTTTGAGTGGAGGGAATAAAGAGAGGCATCCCTCAAAAGATGATCAAACAGCATACCTCAAGAGAAAGTAATACGTTTTTTGGTCTTTATTTATATTTCATTAAAAAAAAAAGGTAATTTTACTCCTCCCAATAATCTATTGAAAAATCTTAATTTGGATTACAGCAATAAAGTCTTATTTTAAAAAAATACAAAAAACATTATTTTGACATATGAGTGTTTTACAGAGACCATGATGCTTGCAGCTGGGATTTGCATTGTGTTATATTTTTACTGCTTCCTGTTCTGCAGTTCCTCTCTGGCTCTGCCCAGAGAGGAACATGTGCTGCTCCAAGAAGCAGCACATGTTTCCCTGACTTGTCCTCCCTGTCAGACGGAGTGCTCGGGCAGAGTCTGACGAGGAGCCGTCACACATGTAGCCTGGTGTGTGTTGGCACTCAGTGGGGCAGCTCTTCATGGTTCACCAGATCAGAATGAGATCAGAGCTGGAGCCGCTCGGCCAGTTGGCGCAGGCAGGGAGAGGGACAAGCAAGCCCGGATTTTAGCCCGGGCTTACCGAAAGATGCTTTGTATTTTTGTGAATAAATAAGGTCAGAATGTCTTAATTTTATCACTGGCTAAAGAGGATTTTGGCGGTGTTGTTGAAAAAATGTCTAATTTGTTCCGGCAAACGTTCATCATGAATGCTTGATTGTTATTGGTCCAAATTGGACGCTTCTTACGCTTTGGGGCGGAGCTTCAGGGAGGGGAGGGATTTCTCAAGATGGCGGACAAGAGAGTGAATGACAGCGGAGTAACTTCTTCGCCAGGTGCAGCGATGACCACGGACAATCCGTACAGTACTGATCCTGCGCTTTGGGTAAAAACTGATGAGTTCGTGTGAGCTTACTGGGATGAGCAAGAAGCAGGGAATATGGACGTCAACTTAAACCATCGGAACATCTTTACAAACGATTCTTCTCCACATCGCGTTTTCAGAGCCAGCTGGCAAATGGTGAGTACGACCAAACTCAGGCGGAGTTCTCCTCCATCCACCGCGGCTGTGTTTTGTATTTTAAACATGGTAAAATCAGCGATGGGTTGAAGCAGGTTTCCGTGTTAAAAAAGTGGAAAAAAGCAACAAAACAATTAAAAGAAAAAAGAAAACGGCTAAATTCACAGAAAAGTAATGCGACTGCGCTGCTCGCTCGCGCTCAATGCGAAGTTAAAAAAGCGGAACTAGCTTTAGCTTCCAGCTAGCAGCAGCGGGAGGAACTGACCTATTCCTATGGCGAAGGGCCGACTGTGCCCCGCCCTGACACGCTGCTAAATCCAGTCATCACCGAATAAAAGTTTTGACCAGGTTTGGCTCTGAGAGGGAAAATAACTGTCTGAACTTGGTAAGGAAATAAACCTGATAATTCTAGAGAAATTAGACAAACACTTGGTAAGATTTTATATTTTTACAAAATAGAAAACAGAAATGTTTTTTTTTTTTTTTTTAACTTTTAGATTTAACAATTTCAACAAAAAAAAAGTGAGAGCACTTTATTGTAAATTTGTCATTTCCTTTACACCATTCAGGTGGAAAACCATAAATACAGGCAGAAATATCCCCAACCCTTTAGGAAGTTGTACCTCTGTCATAATCTTTAGTATAATTGTAGATGGATTCCGGATCTGTCTACAGGCAGATTTGGTGAACTTTGATTTGATTCCCTCCGAATCTTTTACACACAGTTTACAAACTTCAGTAGGTTTGATGTCGGAAGCCATTCCTCAAGATTAATGTTAGACTGATTCCAAAGTCTGTTCTTAATCATGGTTTCAATCTTTCTCCAGCTAGAAAGCCAGATTTTCCAACTGTCTGATCTGACTCAGACTATGTTCCTTTGGATGAAAGAAAGTTGGTTTGAAAGGTCACAATGCAGGTTTTTTCCTGTGCTTACCTAGAGCCAGTTAGTAGCTGGCTCTGTCTAAAGACCAATTTGGTAGAGAAGGGATAGAAAGAAAAATGTCCACTCAAGCACGACATGAACTGGAGGTTGCTGAAACACCAGCGTAAGTTTCCAGAGTAAGGAAAGGCAAAGAAATAAATCTCTTGTTCAAACTCTAACCTTTCAAGTTTTGCTGATGGGTGCTATGCTCAGACAAAAAAATCGTAAGACTGAAAAACGTTTTGACGAGTCAAAGTAAGATGTTCAACCAAAAAAAGATGCCTGACAGTTGACTTCATGCAGTTGAGTTTGATCAATAGTATAACTTTCACTTTAGCTCAGAACAACAGCTACAGGAGGCTGAAACTCAGACAACATTGGATTATTCAGTAGTTAAATGAATCCAAAACACACACCAAACTCGTTTTGGGACGGATAAAGCGGGATAACTTATTTTCTTACATTCATGATTTCTGCCAAAAACCAGATCAGCACCAGGAAGCCAACTGGGTGAACTACAACAACTCTGCCAAGAAAGGGGAGTAAACATCCTAAAATATAAAATATCTCAGTTTCTGATAAGAGCTCACCTCCTCTTCACAACTAACTGGATATGCTACAGTTTGAATTCGTCTTCCGAGCTTTTCCAGGGCAAGCACAGCATGCAAGAAAGCCTTGGACTCTGGTGAGTCTTCACACCAGAGCGCTGAACCGCACCGGGCAAAAGCAAGACACAAGGGGGATAAATGAGATGAATATAAAATGTTTTCTGGATCAGATTTGGGAGCAGGGATGAGGGAGCCGCCCATACCAGAGCTTTGATGTCGTGTTTGTGGTATGTTTGCCCAGCAGGTTTGTTCTTCACAAGAGCCGGTAGCCAAACAGACGCTGGGTTACTGAAAGGATGCTAAAGACAGGAAGCTCTGTAGTCCCAACAAGCCAGTCTGTCCTCTGACTTACCTGAAACACACGCACACACAAAAATCATACTAATCGGTTAAAATAATAAATCTGTGCACATTTATCTGTTTTGATGGCGCTCACCTGTAATGTGCTGGCTCATGTCACACACTAAAGCACAATGTTCAGGTATGGAGATGCAGACGTAGCATCCAGAAAGGACAAACAGCTCCATCCACTTTTAAACACGTGATGTGTTCAAAGTTGAAACATTGAAGACACTGGATGAAGCTTCAGTGGAAGAACCAAATGCAGATCCACTCTCTGCCTCTCTGGCGTTACTGTTTCCCACTGCAAAATCGCTTCTGAGCTGCAGGTGGCGATATGACCAGATCCCATCCACGCACTGAGGCAAAGTCCCCTCCATGATAATCCTGTCAGCCGGGGCATCCTGAACCAGTGCCATTGTTGAGTTTTATGCGCCATAGGGGTATGTTTCTGATTTCTGACTCACGGCATGCTGAATGAGAGGGCGGGGCTCAGAGGACTCTGTGCGTTTCATCCTCAAATGTTTCAGCAGATGAGAGCAGTAATGATGCTTACAGAGAGGAATCAGATTACCCAGGATGTCTGTAACACGCTCTGTTAAAAATCAGTGGGTCAAAAATTCAGAACACAAAGAATCTGAGTTGTTCAATTGGAAAGCATGAAATCAAAGGAGACGAAAGTTGGAAGTTTCCAAGATGAAAATTATTTTAGAACTTCTCCAAATCATCCGCTTTTCTCTTGAATCTGTTACCACATAGTTTTTCTTCCCTCCCTTCCTCCCCAGCAGGATGGTGAAGCATGAATTTTTCCTGCTCGATTTTACAAAATACAAAACCTCTTGAAAACCATACTGAAGACAGCCCAGCTTATTCTGCTTTATTTCAGTTTGAGTCAATGACGTCGCAAGAGGCACAAAAACACAGACGATCTGCAGCTTTCAGCAAAGTGAGCGCATCAAAATGGGCATACATATTTCAAAGATGTGCTTGATATGTTATTGTCATTGCATGCATTAATATTTACATTTTCTTTTAAACATATTGAGTTTATGGCATGAAATATGCTCTATTAGTAAAATTAAAATAACTAGTTGACTTCGAAGGCAACATTGAGTCCCTTGCTCTCATTGAGTCCCCCACAAGGTCTGAGGCATCACACATTTTACAAGAAGTATCTTTAAAAATCAAATCAAAAAACATATATTTTAATCTACTCGCTATCAAATAAGTTAGTGTATTATTATTTTGATACATTTTCAAGGGTGGCTTTATGGTCTCTCACGTTAATTGTAATGTGTCTTTAAACATGCTTCTGTTCTGCTAAAAAAATATTGTATAAAATAAAAAAGAAAAATTTTTGCCCCAATCATTTACTGCATTTCACCTGAACCTGGTCAACGGTTGATGTACATGAGCAAAGAAATATAAGTCACATGAAACTGATCTGCCTCATGAGTTCAGGATCTGAGCAGCTCAGAGTGTTAAAGGCCAACGAAACTGGATCCATACAGAGGAGTTGCATGTCAGACAGCAGAACTTTATGACCAGCCGACCTCCGTGAAAAGCTAACTTAGATTCTGATTAACAGTCACGGAAGAGGAGGACACACTGTGAATCATAATAGCGAGAATTACAATTAAACTTTTTCCAGTTTGCTTTGCTTAGTGAATAATTACACATCGAATTCTGTAGACATGTGGTTTGTACACTTAGTCACTTTACAACCGGGTGGAGAATGGATAACTCGTATTCAGACCTGTTTATTTTTCTTTTACTATGACACAGTTGGTGCAAAAAGGGACGAGCTAAGTCTTAATTAGGAATATGAACATGTATGAATCACAGCTTTAAAGAAGACAGACCTTCGCTGCTGGGCGATGCATGGCTTCATCTGGTAGAGACGCGTCAGATGAGAAGACTGAAAGCAGATATTCTGTTATTCAGCTTCACTTCTTCTAAACAGATGCATTCCAACCGATCACCATGCAACCCTGACACCAGGACGCTTGAGTGCGCCTCCCATTTGCCATTCTCCAGTTCCCAGCTTCCCCCTCGCCACTTCATTCTGGCAAACTAAACTGTCTTCATATCTGTCAGAACAGCCATGAGTGACCGGACCTCTTCTTCTTGTTCGCACCTGCCCGGATCAGAGGCAGACACCGTTTTTCCCTCACCGCTTGCATCTGCAGAATGTTGCGAGGAACACGAGGAGTACCTGTCCTTGTTCTGTCTGGATGACTTGGAGCCCTTATGTAAACAATGTGCAGCTGACAGCCACGCACTCCACAGGGTGTACCTTTCAGCGGAGGCCGCAATCGACTGCAAGGTAGGAATCTGGAATTTGGTGCTGCTTGTACATTTTACCTTGACCTTTGATACCCTAAGTTGTGTGTTTACGAGAAAGCATTCTAAATAACTCTTTCAGGAATAGAAACAAGGTGGTGAAGCTATAGAGTTGGGAGTTTAAATAGTCAGAAACATTTAAACCTTCAGGGTTCCCACCCTAAACAGGATGATGCTAGCCTGGTGAGAAACCAGATCCTTGTTCGAGGCTTTGCTTCGTACAGCTGGTCTGGACTCTCCGCTGTTGAGAAATGCGGTGTGAACTGGGTTGAGGTGTTGAATTTTACCCAATCGCTAGTTTGTCCATGACTTCTGATGCTATGAAGCTTATCGGAACTTGCCTGCGCTGCAAATAGCCACCTTCCAATGCGAAGAGAGAAGTGCCGAGCCAAACGGAGATGGCTGTTAATGCTAACTAAATGTTTGAAAGTGTGGCCAACACGGTCTGAAAAGCTTTGTTCACTTCCTCTGCTGTCATTGCTAAAATTACAGGCAGGCTACAATTGTAAAACAGTGTAGAAAATCAACATCATTGTTCACAACTTCTTCTGTTCGCTGATTGGACCGGTTAAAATTCTATGGAGTGAAAATAGTCTCAAAATATCTGTGCGTGTGTAAAAGTATTTGTGTAAAAATATCTGTGGGTGTGTGTAAAAGTATCTCTGTGTGTGTAATACTGGATTTGTAAACCTTAAAAATGAAATAAACCTTCTACGCCTACAAATGTTGAAAAAGTACGCCCAAGTCACCTGGTACACGCACACAAAACTGAATTTACGCACAGATCTGGTTACGAGTGCCCAAGTATTTTCCCGAGCTCCCAGATTTCTGTGTAGATGGTGCGTTTACATGCTAGTAGAAAGCTGGGTCATCTGAGTTTTGCTGAGTCTAGTGTTTTGATCCTCTAAACGTTTGTCACTATGCTTGTGCCGAAGTGGCAAATATGTTAGTTCGGTGGAAAGCGGTATATCTCAACACTTCTTTATAATATCCCAAAATTATTGAGACATATTGTGCATTTTTGAGCTGTACAGGAGACTAAGTCAGAAACATTGACTTAGTCTCCTGTTTCTGTTTCCGGCAGCGGTCGTTTTTAGTGATATGAAAAACGACCGCTGCTTGGCCAAATGGTTCGCTGGCCGGAACCAAGAAACAAGGCGGAGCGTCCCGATGGTCTACTCTCTGGAGTAAGTAGAAGCTAAACCTGCAGGCTTTGCTCGCCGATTATAATGAGACATGGAGCAATAATTTCACACGCACAAGTACTTTTACACACACACAGATACTTTAAGACTATTTTTGCTCCATAAAATTCTGCTAGAGAAATCCACTTCAGTGGGAGAAAGCTCCAACAGAGCAGTGAAGTGAGATTTGAATGGACTTGAATTGCGTGGGAAAACAACGGCCAACAATAAATAAAAGGATGCAGACATCTGAATCAGTATCTGGCGTTAAAGTGGTCCGTTTGTTGCGGTCGAAAGGTGGAGTCATATCATTTCGATTGTCACACATGGGAATGATTTCCTGTGGCGTTCGGTTCTTCACTGAATGAGCTCCTGTGATTGGCCAGCACAGATACAGAGTGCTTAAAACAGTGGCGGTTCTCACTTGACTCAGGCTCTGGGTGAGCCCGTCCCTCTGCCCCTCCCCCCAATATATAACATAAAAAAAGATTCTGGGATAAAATTCAGTGCAGTGCTACATAAAAAAAAGTGTCTGGCAATTGTTCACTGCAAGCAGGGCATGCTTCCTCAACACACTGGGGAAAACATGACACGGCAATTTGCTCTGTGGATATGAGGAAGTTTAGATGACAAGCTATTGCTGCTTCATTGCATGTTCTTGTGTCCCTGTGGAAGCCTAACTATAAATTGATATTTATATAAAAAGTCAATTGCTATTAATGAAAGTTACTAGAAGATGTTTTTTCTTTTAATCTTGAGATTAGGCTGCTGAAATAAAAGATAATTTCATTTTATGGGTTTTCCTTCCCTCGACATGACATTAACTGTGACTGGCACTGTATTTATTCTAGACTATGTTTCCAATGTCGGTCTTTATCTTACACCTTTACTTTGACAATATCCCAAAAGTAAAAAATAAATAAATAAATAAATTAACCCTGTAAAGCCCACACCATGAAATAACTGACAGAAAATTCCAATTCTTTGAAACTGGAGCCTTTATTGGTCCCTCTGAACAAACAAACAAAAAAAATGTCAAATATCATTTTCCATATATGAGTTTCATTTTGTATCATATTTGATACATCGGGTCACAATGCTCAAAGATTATTTTTTCTTGAACAAACAAAAACATAATAAAACACAAATAACTCAGATAAATTGTTAATTCCAAACATAAAAAGTGCTACAACAATGCAGCAATAACAAACCCACCAATGGAACTGGCAGGGTGGCAGTCTCAAGAACATAACATTTCAGTTATTTTCTACACATATTGTGGCTCACAACCTTTTTATTTTACATTATGATAGGCTTGGAAACAGTTTCTGTCCTTGTTCAGACAAAGATGCACTCTGCATTTCTCACAGCACAAATGGGCAAAGTGGCCCACACAGTGCTTGCATCTCTGTCGGGTTTCCCATGTTGGGAAATGATTGAGGCCATCCTTTC
>CAEGAD010020409.1:0-95347 GCA_903067055.1 Poeciliopsis paucimaculata | reverse complement strand
AATAAAAGTTTTATTGTTAATAAATTACATTTTTTTGTGTTGTTTTTGCTCTGATTTGTTTTCCAGTGGCCTTTTTTTTTTTTAATTTTTTTTTTTTTTTTTTTTTTTTTTTTTTTTAAATAACTGCTCTAAGATCTGCCTCCCCACAGACAGAAATACTCAAAGGACAAATAAAGTCAGGACAAAACAACATGTAAACTTCAGTTGAACTGAGCTAAACCATAAAGTGCGCACAGTTTTGAGAGCTGCTTCTGCTTCCCTCAAACCCCCCGCTGAGCTCAGTTTGACGGTTTGCCTTGAACTCAAACTACCATGTTTGATTTTACTAAGAGGAAACGTGCGCTGAGAAGCCGCTCTGTCTCTCTGTCTGTCTCTCTCCGCAGACCAGAGCTGGCTTAAAACAAACAAAAAAAAAAAAAAATAACACGTCTCACTTCAACCTATGATTCCGTATTGGTATATTTACTGCGCTGGTGCTGGGAAATGTTCAATAAAAAAACGCGAGGGGAGCCGAGTAGGGAGGGGGTGAAAAAAGCCCAAATTGAAACGTTCAGCAACTCGGGTCTAGTTGACGTGATGGCGAGGGGCTTCGCCAACCTGTTGGCGCACATTACTTGCCTGTCAGCGCCGCAGCCCGGTCATCTCCTCACGGTCTCACCGCGGCGAACATGGAGGCTGGAGCATCCCGACGAATCTGCCCGCTGCTCGGAAATCCACCTGCTCGGGCCGGGCTGCGGGCGGTCCTGCGCGGCTCCGGCGAAAGCTCAATGCGAGGCGGCGACGTCGGCGGTAAAAGTGTGTCTCCCTGCCCCGACGCGACGCGCTGTCATTCATGCGGTGACGCTGCTGCGCTGCTGCGCGGCGGGGGCCAAGGGACCGTCCGCAAAGAGACGCTGCAGAAACACCTCCTTCCTCCTCCGCTTCCCTCGGAGGTTACGCTGCAAGATAAGCTCCGTTAGTTTGGCATCAGTAAACATGTGGTTAAAAGAAGCTGCAGAACCTGTTTGGGTTTTTGTTTCTTTTTTTTTCTTTTTTTTTTGTTGTCTTTTTCTGAAGCTGATTAAAGTACAAGGGGCTTCTCTAGAAAGTTTTGTGAACGGCGCACAACAAATGAAAATGACTAAAAGTCGAATCTTAGTCATTTTTAATTGGATTTGTTATGAAGAAACCTAAAACGTTGGTCCGATTTAAGAAAATATTTAATTATTAATTATTATTATTATTATTATTTACATATTTGCTAAAACTGTCACTATGTCTTTACAGTATAATATGAGAAATAATTAGTGAAAAAAAATCAAGCCCCTCTGCGTTCTCCCTGCAGTCCAGCTGCCATTTGCAGAAATTCACTGCTTGTCAGAAACAACCAATCAGAGGCAGGAGGAGGGTCTCAGTGCTGTCAATCATCTTCGTCCGACCCTCCCCCTTTCTCTCTGCCACATTGGAGAGAAAGAGGATTCACAGCTGGTTCACCGCAATATGAATCACAATAAAACTTTTGATGACAGGTAAACAGTTTTCCTGGAGCAATAAGTTGTTTCTCCACCATTATCATACAGCACATACACGAGGTTGATTGACAGCAGCGATAAGCCACTCTTGGCTCCGATTGGTTGGTTTTGACAGGGAGCTGTGCATTTTTGTTGGCGCCAATAGTAGCACTTGGCGGAAGTTAATGAACTCAATATTTTCATATATTATCTGTCTTACATTGTGCTGTCACAACATGATGAAAGTTTTAACAAATATGAAAAAAAATATTCTTTTAAAAAAAGTGCCCAGATTCAGATCTATGTATTTTTTCCATTGAGGTTTGTCCAAATAAACTGCCTGATGTAAAAGGGATGTGTGCTCAAACTTGGAATTAAATAACTATAAGGTCCACAAAAGTATCAATAATACCAATAAGAATTAACCATAACACAGAGAGCTTTATTTGAACCAATGTTATCCTTGTTCCATAGGAGGTGACAACATAAATGTGTGTCAGTTGTTGGTTTTTTTTGTCATAAAAAATGTCCAACGTTCAGCACAAATCTTAATTTCCAGTCATAACTAATAGACTTCCACTTTAATTGTTCAGAGTTGTTCTGAGACACAGAGGACGTGGTACTGACAAGAATATGACAGATGAGGAACAGCGTTTTTATGTGCTTGCACATAAAAAGGAATTAGTTTTCATATGAAATGCCCACTTCAGAAACTCTAGACCTAAATATTCTCCAGCTGAGGTGAAGAATACCGAAGCACAATCATCAGGTAAAAAAATATTGGGTGAGAAAGTGATCATGAATTTGAACCCTGGTCATTCTGATGTTTTTTATGCATGTCTAACTTGGTTGAAATAGGTTTGCATTTCTAAAAAACATTTAAAAAATTCATCACTACGTGGAAAAAGGTTCATACGTTGATTCCTGCATTGCATTCTGCTAGTTCGCCATTCTTTCACTTCTCTTTCAGTATTTTTTTTTTTCTTTTAGCAAAATCAAACAGTTGCTAATTTACACGTTTAAGTTCTGTTGTCTTTTTTAATCAAAACTCATCCTAAAGGGATACTTCAAATGTCTTTGAAATGGGGTTCTGCTGAGAGGCTGTGAGTAGTTCCTATCTCCTGGTAGATGATTCTCTTGAAATAATCACCATGAAGTTATTAAAAAAATGAATGAATGAAAATCAGTGACTTTCCAGGCAGTGTACCCTGATCATCGTAGCCATTGGTGTAATCCTCACATGTAAAAACAATCTGTATCAACTAATGAAAGGAAAACTAATGCTGCTGTCTCATGGTTATATGTCTTTTCTTTCACGGTGATTGAAGCACATTACGTATTACTTCAAGTCCGTGAAGCACGAGATTTGCTGGTTATTTCGCTGCAAGTATTCTAATTGAGATGTATTGTGCCAGTGTTTCTGTGGATTTCGGCCTGCTTTTCTGTAATTCACTCAAAGATCAAGTCCCCACATCCGTGTGCAACACAGACATTTAAATGAATTCACAAATTTAAGATCGCCAGTCAAATCTGACTGTAAGTAAATATATTTGTAGAGCATTTCAAGGTAAAGCAAATAAACTCTATGGGAAACTCCCTTTCTGTTTTGTTCTTCTTCTTGGTGAGAACATGACAATCAGCTACATTTCGGCTCCGCTGCAGTATGAACAGTGAGTTCATGGAAGTGCACCATAAACCACAGTAGTAGCTACAACCGTTCAGTAAGAAAGAGGAAACGTCAACAGTGTGACAATAGAGCGCTCTGCAAAGCAAAGCGCTTCTTTTCAAACTGAATTTAATAGAATAACTCTGACTAACACATATAACAGTGACATCAAGACACAAGCAGGTGAAGTTATCCAGTTCGCTTCAGCTTCTCTGTGGTACTTTCTCTTACTTTCTCTTTGGAAAGCCCCCTTGTTTTTACCGTTTAATTTCACAGAAGGCTGCTTCCCTGTGAACATAAGACCTGCTTTAGTAGATCTTATCAAGTCGTGTGAAAAAAAATCAAATATGAACTTGTGAGTTCAATTCAGACCAGCTGGTAAAAAAAAAAAAAAAAAAAAGAAGGAAACGACTGTGCAGAAGAGAAACCTTTTTGGCTAGATCGGCAGACTGAAAGCATGAACATGCTTCCCACCCTTTCCCTCTACAGAGCCGGTAAACTATTTTTGACTGCTAGCCTGAATAAAAAATAAAAAAAAATCCCCTGTTGGTTAATAAGTGCAGAACTGACACTCTGGTCGAACTTTTTCCTGATGTATTGCTAAATTTCACTTTCTTTGATGGAAGCATCTCTGTTGGTGTCGATTTAAACTGGGGGCTTCACCATAATTCTCCTCCAGAGCAACAACACCATCATCTCATACAGTAAACAAACACGCAATAATAGTTTGAGCCATGTGACATTCAGATGGGTGACCTGTTTACTGTCTTTCAGCTGAAGCTATCCGCAGCGTGTGGCGGAAACCCGAGAGGGTCTTTTACTTCCTGGATATGAACTACAAGACATAGTTAGCTCAGGTTGAAGCATATATATGGGGTTTTTTCCCCTAACAAAACAACAAAAGTGGGATAGATGAAAACAATTTAGGAGACACTTGTGCACAAAATCATAAACGGTGTCCAGGAATTAGATTTTAGAGTGCTCATAGTGTCCAACGAAAACATTCAAATCACCTTAAATCTTCCACATGTTTTCGCATTACAACTCCAAACTTTGATTTAAAAAAATTAAAACTCTCAACAAAAAAAAAATCTTCTCCCTCTATTTCTTTCTTTCTTTTTTAGAAATACAAATCTGAAACATGCAGGGTGCATTTGAATTTAGCCTCTTTTACTATGATAACCTCAAATAAAATCCAGGTCAATTACTAATTTCAGGAGACGCTTGATTGTTAAACAGACTGCTGAGTGTAATTTAATGTCAGTTATGACATATGATGAGGCCTCAGAGGTGTGGTGTTTGAGAACATTAGAGGAAAAAGAAACAGAACTGCTGGGAAATCTGCTAAAAAAAAACAACAAATTGTGACGCAGACATTTTCTCATCTGGAAACAGAGCCGATGGGAAAGTAGATGAAGCTCAATAACACAGAGTGATCCTAAACACAGCTAAAGACTTGAACACATTGGATGGTTCGGAAATAAAACACATTTGTTGTTGGATAGAATGGTCCGAGAAATTAGCAATAAAATCTGTCTGACAACACGAAGTGGGCTCAAGGACCTCATAAAGGAACACATCAATCTCAAGAATGTCAAGAACAGGCTGGAAACAAATTTTCAGTTTGGTTAAAGCTACAAAGTCATTTCAAAAACGCTGTGAAGCACACCAGCAAGTTCTCCGCAAATACTTTTTCATATGGGATCAGGCTGATATTTTCCTTATTAAAAATTAGCATCATAAGGCTAATCAGGCTATCTTTGTTTTATATATATATAAAAAAAAAAAATTCAACATGCTTCATACCACTATAGTCTTAGCAGTCCAGAAAATGACAGCCTCCTTAAGTTGTGAGCAAAGCTGCAGAAACGGCCCTTATGGACAATATAATCCATAAAA
The DNA here is from genome assembly GCA_903067055.1 of Poeciliopsis paucimaculata. Taxonomy (NCBI): domain Eukaryota; kingdom Metazoa; phylum Chordata; class Actinopteri; order Cyprinodontiformes; family Poeciliidae; genus Poeciliopsis; species Poeciliopsis paucimaculata. The sequence continues at coordinate 90,292 of CAEGAD010020409.1, read as the reverse complement.
TAATAAATTTGTTTACATGTTTCCAAAAACCAGCTGTTTTCTGGATTCCTTTAACCACCCGGCTTTGCTGCAAAGCAAAGCCAGCGAAGGCTCAAGCTTCCTCTTTTGAAACCGGTCATTCAGAAAGTTAAATAAGAGAGGCACTTCCGAGAAATAGTTATTCTGAGAGTTACAGAGAAGGGGGCCCAAATCAGACAAGTAAAAAACTAAAACAGGAAGCAAAACATGTACTAATTTAGAACAAAAGGGAAAAACAAAGTGAATTCACAAAGCGGCCAGAGGGAGCGGTATTTAGAAATTAAGGAAATGGAATGTTTAACACAGCTAACCTGCGACTTGGCTATAGTCAGAGTGCAAGATGATATTAAAAATATACAGAAATATAAATCATGACAAGAAAACTGAATGCATATGAAAACAAATAAAATTGAATGATTAAAAACAGAGTGCAACTGCTTACACTCTGACACATAATCCCATTGATGTTTTGCTCAGAAATGTGTTTTAGAGGAAATCTGTGCATGTAAAAGTGATTTCTGTTATATTGCCCAGATATTTATTTTAATATTTAAATATTTATGGTTTTGAGTTGATGCCACAGCAGTTTATCTGGTCGCATTTTATTCTCAGATGCTTCAGAGTCAGCAGAAAGACTGCTTACGCAAGAAGCCAAAAAAAAACCAGACGCCATAGAGAAGAATCCTGTTTAACACAAACAACCATGAATGCAGGTGAATGTGCTTGTAAGAACACAAAGTAGAGATGGATGTAAACATCCATCTAAAAGAGAGAAATACAACTGGGAACAATAGTTTTATGAATGGTAAAATTCATAAAACAACAAAAAAATTCAATGCTTTCGGTTTGATAGTGGCTTTTAACGTCGAGTAGATTCCTATCAACAGTGATTAGATGAAGGGTAAATGAATGCAAAAGTAATGAAAGCTCATTAAAAAACCATCTTCAACCATAAAAAACTAACTTTCAGTAAAAGCGATGCCATGACATGACGTGTAAGCATTATATCAATGACCTTATGGTTAATGTAAAGTGTGATCTGAACACATTTGTCCAGATCATATTTCTTTGGACAGATTTCGTCTTTATTGCTTTGGATTAAACAGGCAGGAAGTTTTGGCTCTTAAGATTCAACGTGAATCAACAACTTATAACTCTAAACGCTAATATTTTAGAGTTTCTTCCTCTTTTCAGACCTTTTGGGACATCTGGAAACGTGGGATGTTTACCATTAAGATATTCACACATCCAGTGAACCATTTTGAGAAAATTAATGTCTATTATGGGATACATCTTCTGCACCCATTTTCACCCACACAATTTGGCTGAAACTGCCTCAATGAATAAATAACTATCCAATTTAGAACAATAGAAAAAACTTTTAATGACTTTCCAAGTCGGCGGACGAATGTGTTTTTTTTTTCAGCATGAAGGAAGAGCACATAAGGTCATTTGGTACATGCAATAACTAAGTGGTTCAGAGGTCAAAACAATGAAACGTTGGGTCAGTTATCAAGAATTTCCAGAGACAAGAACCTGTGGTCAAACTTTAAAAAGCAGGAATGAGCCAGGATCTCCAGCACAGCAGGGTAAATTAAAGACCTAAAAAATATTTGATGGATTATCCTATTTAATCCATGCTTCAAAAATGTTTGACAAAACACAAAACCCTAAAGCAGAAAATTGTGTAAAAAAAGTAAATCTGTTGGTCTTTAACCCTCTGATACGTAAGTGGGTACTTTTGGACCCGGTGAGGTCATCTTTTCGCAACATCTTTGTAAAGAAAAGTTTTCATCACTTCATATTCCAGGTATTTCTCAACAAACATGTTATTGATATCATGCAATTCAAACTTTTAATTTACCTTTTACACATTTTAAGAAATAGCATGTTTTATATCACTACCCCTTTCTTCCGTGTGCGGGTCCAAAATGACCTGCGTTCATTTCCTATGGAATTTGATGGGAATCTTTGTTTCTTACCAGCTGTGACTGTCAGGAACACATTTGTGAACCATACACACTGAGTCCTAAGAGTATATGTTCAGAGTAGAGCCGCTGCTCCTTCATGTCGAGAGGAGCCAGTTGAGGTGGCTCAGGCATCTGGTCAGGATGCCTCCTGGTCGCCTCTCTGGTGAGATGTCCCGGGCACGACCTACCGGGAGGAGGCCCAGAGGAAGACCCAGGACACGCTGGAGGGACTGTGTCTCAGCTGGCCTGGGAATGCCTTGGAATTTCCTCAGAGGAGCTGGAACAAGTGGCTGGGGAGAACAAACTGTGGGCCTCCCTTCTTAGGCTGCTGACCCCTCAACCTGACCCCAGATAAACAGAAGATAGATGGATGGATGGATGGATGGATAAATAAATGCACATACATACACACACTCGCATGCATGATACACACAGCACAATAGAATACAGACGGCAATGTTAGCAGCTTAATTAGCTAGCGAGTTTCAAGAAACGTACTCTTTCTACCCCCCACGCCCCTGCCCACACACACACACACACTACACACACACATATAATGGGCACTGACATTGTTCACACATTGCTGTTATAAAATTGGTGTTATTTCGTTACAAAAGTGTTCTACAAATTGTCACAAATGTTCTTCAATTTCTTCTAAAAACGCTTAAGAAAGTGAAAATTTAAAATATTTAAAACATGAAATAATACTTGTGTGAAATAAAACACACAAGTATATCATACTAAACATATCATACTAAACATTATTTTGAATCAAAATGACAAAAGTAGCATAAAAAACACGTCGATTTAAACACGGGTCCAAAAGGACCCACTCATGGAAGACTGCATAGTTAATATGTCATGCATCAGAGGGTTAAAAAAGAAAAGTAGAATAACAGAACAAATTGAGTTACAAAAAAAATACATTTATTTAAAAAAAGCACTGGTACAGATGATTATACCAGAGAGTAACATACTCTGCTGAACAGCAGAACCACAAACCTTCAAACCACTGATGTAAACAGACAACTTCATCTCATCAATAGCTCTTGATTTAGCACTAGTGACGTCCAAAGAAAACAAACATGCACAGTGTTCATTTTACCAATAAGAAAAAATCATTTCGAAACAAATAAAACAATTTGTTTTTTTCTCTCTGAGGTTAATCTTGTTGGAGTAGAAAAGATGATTTCATTGAAACATGATTTCAAACGTAAGCCCGACACACTTCAAGTATAAATGCATAGGTACGTTCAGTGAACAGTACGTTGAAAAACTTAAGGCTGCCTAATGAGAGCTTCATGCATCTGTCATTAAACAGTCAATCAGAGACCTTACAGTAGCATTTTATTTTTTATATTGCTACAAATCACTTAAAAAAAGATTTAATTAAAAGTTCTCGTTAGCGTCATTTGTGTAAGAAAAAAAAGTCACAGCAAAAAATTAAATAGAACTAAAATAGTCCCTATTTACAACAAAAAAAGTCCTATACAATTTTCACAAGTGTAACTTGCATTAAATCAACATTCACACTAAATGTACCAAAACACCTGCACTCATGTTACACGACTATAAACCCACATAATCCGAAAACAAAAATAATTAACTCAAACAGAGCAAGCAAACTAGCAATGACTAAATACTACTAATAATAATAAAAAAGATATTCTTCTTGACGGTGCTAATGGTTGACTGGATAAATAAATGTAAACAAATATACTTTATTTTCTGAGAACCTTTTCAGTAGTGAATAAATGTAACCTTTGCATTAGGTGAAGCTAATAATAGAGCACCAGTGAACCGTTTTGCAGATGAATGTACACAACAATACGCATCAACACCACATGTCTTTACATTTCAAAACAGAACATGTTTCATCTCAGGAACAAAGCGAGCCCCTTCATTTTGACAGAACCAGAAAAGATTTTCTGCTAATGAAAGGCACCCAGTCATCACAATCAGTGCCAGCAGGCTACATGTGACCCCTCAGTGCCCAATCAGCATCGGCTCAATCGTGCACATAGCGCACGTCCAAACGTGGGTGTCAGAACCCACGTTTGGACGGCCAATTTCTTCATGCTCTCTTATTTCAATCTAGACAAAACAGGAGGTCTTACTCGAACTGAAATGTGTCTCCTGAAATCTGCTGCTCAAACGCCAGCAGATGGTGAGGGGCGAGGGGGTTTCTGGTATTGGAGGCCAGACACATAAAAAAGGTCCAGAGGCTCAGTCTCTCTGTTCAGTTCATGAGAAAACCAGCAGCAGACTTGCTGAGGCTTCAGCCCCAGTTGTGGTAGAGATAGAAGCAGCCGAACAACAGGTTGGCAGTCAGGCTCGTCAATAAAACCGAGGGTAGGATCAGATGTTTCACAAAACCTGAGAAAAAAAAAAAAAAGAAGAATCTCAATTTGGCAACAGGAACCTGTCGGCTTGTTGTCAGCATTTAAAATGTCATTAAACCAGAAACAGGACTATTCCAGACCAACGTTAAAAAAATCTAAATATTTAAATATTGCCGTTCTCCCATTTACCATAAAACCCAGACAGACCTTGTGATGATGGGAATTGGTAAATAAGTACAGATCACATTAATTAAGCATGCAGCTGCAAGTTTTCTAATGGTGGAGAAATCCACATAAGACTGAACAGCTCTCAGGATAATACTGCCTTAAAAAAACATTACCACAAAAACTATGTGTGCATCTAAATGTTTCCCAACCTTGACACTTCAAAAGGCAAACTTTGTGATTTTCTTTCTAATTATGCTCAGGCTTACAATAGTTACATTTATTTCCAACCTGAAATTTAAAAAACATCTGAAAAATAAAAAACAAAAAACAAAAAAAACCAGAACATTTAGCAGCCAATAACTCACTCAAAAGTTACATTAGAATCGCCTCATGTACAGCTCACAAAGCTCAGCCTTTATTACAAAACACCAGGACAATTGTGAGCCACACAATGAAGAGTTTTATAGATCTTTCTACAGTCAGTAGAAACAGGGAGTTCAAAAAGTCCTGTGGTCAAACCCAATCTGCCCTTTAATTTGCCATGTTGATGTGACCGATTGTCATAAATAACACAATTAAAAATTGTAATATGGCAACATTTAGACAGACCTTGCAATTTCTGCTTAAGCCTTGACTGTTCGTATGACCAGTAGAGAATATTATTTGCACAGGCATCAACCGTCTCTAACATAGTGAAAGGAAGCAGCAATCTTTTCTACAAATAATTAGTCCATCCTTGAGAGTGAAAAGAGCCTTACAGACCTGTTTAAATGGCAAACAGGTAAGTATGCTGTTCATTGGCCAACGTACACTAATATATATTCCTATATATATTATAACATGCAATTTGATCCTACAGAATTACATAAAGTTATTCATTTTGGGTGGAAAAGTTTAAATACTGTTACAAAAGCAGTCAAACACTGACCATCATTATTTCGCTGACACAATGACAAAAGAAAGCTGTCGCTGTTTCAGCTTTTCTGTCTGTAAATTCATGCACTGATCATCATCTGCAGTCTGGGAATAAAACGGATAAAAATGACCAATAATACTGCACAGATTAGTGTAGGATAAAATATTTTATCAGCAGTTGTTGACTTAATGAGTTACTCTTGCTTCTACTTACAAATAAGAGGGCCTACCTTTTTGAGGAGAGAAGCTCTCAGGACTTTGTGTTGTTGTTCCAACCTGGCAGGCGGAAGACGCCGAGGAGCTGCTTTGTTTCTCCTCTTCTTCTATCACACTTCCATCTCTCAGCAAGCAACTTAAATCTACAAAACAATCACATCAAATTACCCCAAACCGCTCGCTAAAGCATCTCAGCCATGTCATAAACAGACACTCAGGCTTGACAATGTTCTAAACTGCCATCTGGTGGTGCTGCACGCAGCCTACAACAAACACTACTCTGTCCAGGTCAACCGTAGACTCTTACCGTTCTGACTTTGGAAAGGAGAGACGTCTTGTGACAAGCAGCCGTTGTAAATTGAAGGTGTTGGCTCTACGCAAAAAGGAAACGAGGAAAAAGGTGTTGAAATGAGCTTTGGATCTGCTTCGCTGGAAAAAAGACGCAGCTTCTGGCCGGTGATGTTGAGGCGAGCCGGACTGATGAGGGGACGCCGCTGTCTGGCTGAACCAGAACTGGACGTGACCGACCCGGCCACTGAAGGGGTAGGAGAGGGGGCCGGGGATGACGGGCGGCTCCCGGACTTCAGAGAAAAGTAATCTGAGAAAAACAAACTGGTGAAAAAAAAAACCTCCCCCAAAAAAAACAACCTCATTCTGTTCTGTGGCTTCAGAGAAAAAACAGAGAGTTTGGTACCTGATGATGGTGAGTCTTTGTATTGTGAGCCAGGTCTACTACCACTAAACAGATAGCCAGAACCTGAAGATGAGAAAAAACACAAAATGTATATATTTTCTATAAATAGAAGATAGCCCTAAAAATTTATTTTTGTTAGCCAAGAAGAACAACTCTAAGTTTTGTCATGTCGAGCTCAACGCAATGAGAGAAAACCAGTATAACACCATAAAAACACACAAAAACCTCACTTAAAAGTTTAGAATTTTTTATCTTCAGAATTATTTATTCAGATTTATTTGTGCAAACAACACATTTGCAATTTGATAGGACATTGTTATACATTGTATGGTTTTAATTCTTTGCTGTAACAATCAGAACCAAACATGCAGAAGCAGGATTCAGTTCTAATCTGGAATAGACTTCTGGAAAACTGCAAAAATGCTGAAAAACTGAGGGTAAAACTCCACCTGTTTAGAGCTGCCTTTGATTAGTAGGTGGTGGAGCATTCAGTAACATATTTGATGTACATTTACCTGATGATTTTGTTCATGGTGTTTGACAAAATATAATATTTATTGCTTGTTTCGTAATATCATGCTTTTATGGTGTAAAGCATTTTGAACTGCTTTGCTCCTGATATGTGCTACACAAACAAATTTGACTTCAATTTATATACCTATATGTACATATATACACATATACCATTTGTTTACTTTTTTTTATAGAGTGCAGGATGATGAGTTAATGAGTTAATCACACTATTGCAAGAATTCAAATCTATTCAAAAAGAACTATAGCAAATTCCAACCTATATGTTGAATCCTACTCGGAAGCTGAAAATGGAAAAGAAAAAAAAAAAAAGTTTCATAAACTCCGTTTTAGATTTCCAACGTTACCTGTCCTTGTGAGGGAGGGGACCGTCCCGAGGCAGAGGGCTCTGCTGAGGCGTCCGGGCAGAGTGGAGGGGGAAGCTTTGCGCTCGCGAGGACCGTGCTGGCGGCTGATAAGCTCAGAAATGTTGGGGGGTGGGGTGAGGATGAAGTTGTCTGCCATGTCGGATGTGTGAAAGGGAGGAGGCTGGTAGTTGAAGGGTGGGCCTGCAGAGCTGCCTGCAAGGTATCTGCAACACAAAGGCAATGTAATGGTCTACTGGCTGAAAATACCATCAGAACCAAACTGGTCCGTTGCTGAGAAATGATTTTGGGAAAACTAGATGGAACAATAAACGTTAAAAATAGCCGGGTTTCGTTGGAATACAGATAAAATAGTTGAGACGAAAACAGCAAGCAGACCAACTACCTCAAACAATAAATTACTGGACATCTGAACAGGGGCTGTAACTTCATGTGTGTTGTTAATGCTGCATGTGAAGAAGAAAACCAACCACACAGCATTGGCTTTACAAGAAAGAAAACACAAAAAACAGACCTGATCTTTGCAAAAAGGTGGAGAAAAGATATAAAATGCTACAGCAGGTGTTTATAGTGCAACATACACAGAGAAGAGAAGAGGTGAAAGAGACAAGAGCACAGATGTAACATGATGGTTGATAAATAAAATACCAGAAGCCAATTTTGTATTTATTTGTTTATTAAAGCCAACGACAGGAAGCACAAAAAAGGAAAAAGATCAGCAAAGTAAAGCCAGACATCAACAACACGCTAGCATCCATAACACAATGTTTCTATGTGCAAACTCCAAGAAACCTCTCAACAGTGATGAAGCTCCGTTTTCATGGCTGCTACAGATCAGAAACCAGAGAACAGATTGATTGGAGACAAAATGTTGGAAACGGATTCGAAAAGCTGTTAAAAAAACAAACAAAAAAACCCCAGCCTTTATGTCTATGGGGTCCACACATAGCCGCAACAACTATGTATAAAATATCACATTTATTGGCTGCATGCTACACATTCACAATAACAGAGAAGGTGAAAAATATCAACATTATGCTGTTAAAAAGGAGCAATCAATATTTAAACCACACAAAATATGGTTTTGGTTCTCATAAATAGTAGCTTATAAATGAAAATTACCATAAGGATTTTAATACAGTACTTTTACAGCTTATTGTTTACTTAGCAAAAACTAACACTCAGTCAGCTTATTACACCGATACAAGAATTAACCCAAAGAGGCAAAAAAGATTAATATGGAGGCTGGGGATAATTAATATCACAGCATACAAAACAGGCAAACTAAATATTTATAGCCAGTTTTGGGCATAGTATGTAAAACTTTGGCAAGTTGTGCTTTTACAAAAATACGCAAGACACAATTACTTAAGTAGCGATTTGGCATTTGAAGAAGCAAATAATGTTTTCCAGTCTGATGGGTTCTGAAAAAGGCAAAATTCTCCCTCAGTACTGCAATACTTACAGTATGAAATGTTTTGTTTGCTGCGACTAGGATTTACTGTAACACATAATTGCAAAGTGAAAGGAAAATAAATTAAAATAAAAATGAGACATGCATTTGAATTCAGTGGTCTTTACTCGATGGGTGTCCAATGTGCGGCCTGGGATCATTTGCGGATTTTGTGCAGCCCCCAACTAAATGTCCATAACACTAGAAATTTGACCCTTCAGCAAATTGACATTTTTTTGCAATCATTTAGAGTGAGACTGTTAATAAATCTTATTCTTAAATAGTAAAAGTGACAACACAAAGTGTCTTTTTGTTATCAAGGCCATGAACATGAAGCCACTTTTAACTCAAAACATCAGTAGAGGAGGCTGAATACAGATGGACACCAAAATATTAACATTTTATTAAAGAAACACTACGCAGGATGTTCTTCCTCCTCACAAATATGAATTATATGTTGCTCTGTCATATAAAATCCAAATAATACACCCTGATGCTTGTTGCTGTAATGCAACAATGTGGAAAAACAACGGGGCTTGAATACTTTTGAAAGGCAAATTTCATAATCAACAGCCATGGCATCAGACGTCAGTGTACTCATAACTCTAAAAACACCTCAAGGCATCTAATTTATATGTGGGGTTCCACAGTTATGGAGAACCAAAAATAAATTCACAGCAACACAATAAATACAGAAAACTACAATAAACTACATTTCTCATCTTATGATTTTCACAACCTGTCAAACACTACAACACTACAAACACTACAGTTAATAACTGCACTAAAAAAAATGACAATAAAATCTGTGCAGTTGGCGACACATTTTAATCTGTTATTAGCGATTTTCATTTAGTGAAGTTAAATAAAGTAATACTGAGAACGAGTGTGGTTTGCCGTGTTAACTTCATGCAATGTTAGTGTTAGTACAAATGTATCAACAAATTAAAATGATGATTAGAGGAATATTTGTATTGTACAAATATTGTAGTAATCATTTCACCACATTTTCAGAGTATTTCTGTTTACATAATCCCATAAAACACTTTAGCAATGTTTTAATCTACAAAGTAAACCTAAACAAGCCGTTTAGCTGTCAGGTCACCCATCAGATTGCTATGATCAAGTTAAACATGTTTAGATAACTACAAACAGTATTGTGCAAAAATCTAGGCACTTTACATGTTTTTGCTAATGGGAGGCATTTGATCAGATCCAATCATGTTACTATGTAATCCAAGTGTCAAAGACTTAAAATGTTTGTTGGTAAGCGTATGCAGTCCTGCTTTAATTGACATCACCACTACCAACATGTTACCATACATCAGTCTACTATTATAAAGAAACCAGAAAGCCACGTGTAGCAGAGACGTTGAGGAAAAGATCAAATATGTGAGAGCAGGACTCCTTTGAACTTTTCACTGAAAATTCCAAACGTTCCGGATTCAGATTTATTTTTTCATTACATTTTAGACACTTGAGTAATTGAATAGCCAACTAGCTGGATTTTACTATTTATTCTACGCAGAAATAATGAAAACACATAAAGCTGAAGGTGGATTCCAGACTAAAGGCAGTGTAGGAAGCCATGAAAAAGCTCTGTAACAATCTTAATACTGCCTTATGTTTCTACAATTTACAGTCGATCGCTTCGAACAAATAGCATTTCAACTTCTTGCACAATACTGTACAGAGCAAATGTTTTCCAGTGATTAGAGGCATTTTGGTGGAGACATATGGAGGATCATTTTAAAAGAGGAGAGGAGACAGTAAAATGTCAGAATATTCGCATGGAAACCAGTCCGAGACTACGACCATGCACAGTTAATAATAATGGCAAACGCAAGAACTTATGGCAAAGGAAAAAGGTTCAAATTTAAATTTTAAAATATCAAACCTGATTATGACATGAATCATCTTTAATGTTTTACATATCATAATTTAAGAAATAAATCTAGAAATGTAACATATTTAGATGATTTCACTATCTGGTCTCCTAGCTACAAAGAGCTATTGTACAACCAAAAACGTAACAAGATCTGCCTGAAACAGCCATCGTCCCCACAGTATGCTACTTACAAGGTTACATGCTTTTTAAAGTGTTCAGCTAGTTCAAAGTTCTTGCTAAGTTTATTATTAGGAAAGTCAAAGTTACATGTGCAACTTTTTTTTTCTATAGCATAGTGTGTAAGCAACAAAGCTAACATACTGAAACAAAACCGTCATTCAGCTTTAGACGTCGCTGCTTTATGCGCTCAAGGTAAAATTTTTCTTTTGTGCAGCTGCGAGTGATTGGTATAAATACAAGCCAAGATTTGTTCACATTTTGAGTTAACATTAGTAATTCATGCAAAAGCATCTAGGTAGTGTTAATAAAAGTTAGTACATTCAAGACATTTTTAAACAGAAATCCTAGTACTATAAAAACATACAGTAGTTAATACTGATAGGAATGTGACTATAGTCCCTCAACACTATCACCTTAAATGTGATTTTGTTAATGGTTTATATAGTTAATAATCTAAACTCGTAAAACAAATGTTAGTTTCACACAATGGATTGCATCAATGTTTGTCCCACCTTTGAGAAACATGGAAAACATTTTCTAAAATCATTGTACCTCACCTGTTGAAGTTGCTCTCTTCAACTTTTCTTCCATGATTCAGTTATTATGGTAAACCACGTGTCTATAGTAAATTATTACACTGTCCTTAAGTAAAGAGTTTGCCATTTGAATCTCATCAGTTGTTCTCACAACAGAATAGCAAAGGGACAGAATAAAAATAAACAGTGAAATAGAGAGAAATGACAAATAGATTTCCTCAAATAAAAACAAAGTCATTTAAAACACTTCTACAGGCCTGGTTTTAGGTTAAGCTCTATAATGTTGCATTATCCAATAAAGATGCCATCATTTGTTCTGAGATCAGACTGACAGTCACTCCAAGAAAATGACAATTCAAACCATGATTGATAAATTAAAAGAGTTATTTATCTAATAAGGGGCAAGTACGGGTTTTTATTGGAGGAAAAATCGACCACAGCTATGTTCGATCTTGTTACACAAGCCACCCAGAGAAGACTACACGAAGACTCTCAACATTCAAACACAATGTGAACGTGTATTACTGCTCAGAATCTGACCTTCGATATCTGGCTCTTCGCTGACCCAGTGGCTTGCGAGTCGCGGCGGCGGCGGCGAGGCCGACGAGGCAACAGAGGGAGATGCTAACAAGCTTCACTGAGTCCATCCAGCTCGGCGTGTCGGTCAAGTAGCTCTCAGCCAGGCAGAGGCACAAGACGACAAACCACAGGACAGAGGCCATAGCATCGATCCTCCTCAACCTGGAAATTCAAGCCAGCAGAGCTTTTTATGTTACAAATTATAAGTTAAAATACTGTGCAGAAGCAACAAAGACGTGGTGGACGCTTACCGCATCGGTCCGGCTAAGAAAATAGCCGTGAGACAAGTCATCAGGCCCACGGACGCCATCGCCAGCTGGTTGTCCCTGCCATGCTGCCAAACTAGCTTGGCGTTTTCAACAGCCTTTTCTGGGATGAAGTCCAGAAGACCCTGCCACACAGGCAAATCTGTGGCGTTGTTGGCGGTGGACTCATTGCTGGATTTTGGCTTTGGAGGAACGACGCCCCCACTTAAGGTCTGAGGCCCATTTGGAGAGAGAGGCTGTTCCGGCAATTTATAGACAAACGTTGTGAGAAGGAAAGCACAAATCAGGAAGGCCAGGGCCCGTAACAGTACGACTCCGGTGGGTGAGGACAGAGAATGGGAGCTCTGTGGGGAGAGAAAACATGACTTCATTTCTACTTCTTTCATTGAAGAAAGATAAGGAACAATGCATCGTTGGAACATAAGCAAAGGTTGACAAAATAAGACTTCAACAACTTTCTATGTTTGTGAAAAATCAGAGTAAATCTTTCTATGTTTCATGTAACGTGGTAATTGTCATGGTGAAATTTCCACGGCTGCCGTCATGCGCCCATTTTTTATGTTTTTCTTTTTTTTCCTGAAAAGTTTACTATATTGATCTATTTAGACTTTTGGTTGCACTCACCTTCACAAACCCTGAGTCCGATTCTCGGGAGCGCTGGAGCTGGTGGGTTAGGAGCCTCATACGAAGCTGGCGGTTTTGATATTTTATGTAATATTCCACCGCAGTCTGACATGGTCTGCATAACTTAAAAGTCTGCTCCAGGTGATGCTTGTAGGCTTCGATTTCCGCGTCGTAATTGTCCTAGAAAAATACAAAAAAAAAGGGATCAGATTTGGGATCCCCCCACCCTCTTGAAAAGAAATTTTGCTTTAGTTTAATTTGAGCACATTCAAACTGATTACTTACATCATCCCTGGGAATATATGAAGCCAACTGCTTGATTTTCACAGTCTGGTTATTATTGCACTTCCTGCACAGCAGCATTTGACAGTTAACCCACTGCAGAGTCTTCGGTGTCTCAGATGAAGGAATGCTTCCAGATACACCATGGTTAAGATGCTCCATGTATTGAGCTGGAATGGGTTTGTTGTAATCTCCATTCTTATAAAGATAAAACAAACAGAAAACAGAGGAAGTACATAAAAATGCAACTACGTGATAAAAAAAAAAAGATTCCAAAGCTTAAAAAAAAACGTTTTGGAAATTACCTCTTGGAAGCCATTGTACTGGTCACAGTTGGGACAATCCCAGCAGTTCCTGTTTCCATAAGGCACCACTGTGTTCTGATTGCAGAACCAGCAGTTTACATTTGCATAAGCGGGCTTCTTCCTGCAAGCAATAAGCGAGTTTTAGTTGATTCTGTTCTTTATCAAACTTTCCATTACATTACGCCCCACAGGCAGCACACTACAAGCGGAAGGTGTGGAAGAATTAAAAACTCATGGGTGTATGTGAACACACTCTGCAGAAGTTTTGAAAAGGTTACGCCAGCAAGACCTGAAACATATTTGTCAAATATACAAATGCATGGGAAAAGCAGTGGAGTAAGTAGCAACAACTCCAGTTGTGAAAAGTTGTCACAGTCATGGTGTGTAAACTGAGGGAAAAGCTACTCATCACCCTCAGTAGGATTAAAAATGCATCTGTAAATAGGCAAGAGGGGAATAATTTTCCTCTCAGTGAGTCATCTCTGATCAGCAGGTTAACCGTGGAAATTAAGATTTTTTTTTCCCCTGTTAATTTTATGCCTTAAAACTAGGATCTCCCATCATTATCAATAAGTAAATGCACACAAGCAAGTGAGGTAATGTGAGTTTGGTAGGTTAAATCTTACATTAAACTGAGTTTTGCAGGTTAGATATCACATTTTACTGAGTTTTGTAGGTTAAATATTAAAAATGTTTTATTTGCATTGTTATGCAAATACTTAATGTAGTTTTTGATTGTTGAGTCTATGTTGCATGACTTTGTGTTTATTATGTAAAGCACTTTGAAATGCCTTGCTGCTGAAATGTGCTTACAAATAAAATTTGATTGATTGATAGGAAGCCATTTTTAACTTTTAGGTTAATAGAAATCCGACAAAGCTAGGGAGGGCAGGCCAGGATGCATAACTAGACCAATCTTATTGTTCTTTCGTTATTTTTAAAACAAATACTACAAACTTCAAGACACTAGCAACAGCTGGGGAGCTCATAAGGTCGGAATGGGCCAGAAGCGATTGGACAACACCTTATTACCCTTGTTCTTGCATTGGATAGTGTAAGACTTGAACAACACGAAGAAATTATGTTGAAGTGATTGAAAATAAGTTAGTACAGCTGTTAGCATCGTTAGCACGCAGGCTAGCGCATGTTCGCAGCAAGTACTAAACACGAGACAAAATGCACGCAAATGATCACTTCACCTAAATGTTGCAGCAGCTCTTTAAAAAAGAAAATTAAACGTAAAACATGTTTTTGCAAACCGTGTTAGAAACACCAGGACGCTGGTTTAGATGGCCGAAAAAGCGGAGCGTTTACCTAGAAGCTAGTTTGTAGATCAGCGCTCCGCCTGCGATGAACGCTGTAGCTCCAACCCCGCCGTACATTAACTGAGGGTACTCCAACAGCAGCATGTTAAACGTCTCCATTTCTAAGACGAAATATTATCGTAGTGTTTTAAGTGCAGCGGTAAACACTGCGCCAGGGAGCACGCGGTAAAGATACTCCTTTTGTTCACGCCCCCTGGACAGGAAGCGGAAGTGCGTAGAAACTACAGGCCGCGTATAGTTGACCTAATTTCCGTTAAGGTACGCAATGACAATAAATGTGGTTTATTTTTATTTTTGGCAAACTGCTGTTTACTTTACAAATTACAACGTAGGACGTTTAAATTTCATTTTATCATCTACTTCAACAACAAAGCCAGGGTCAAATGAAAAATACATTAAAAACAGTTTTCCCAGTTTTTTTTCTCCTCCAGATTTACTACTTCCGAGGTACCTCAAACGCAGCACCAAAATCTTTATCTGAGATGACTATTTTTAAATTGTTTTATTGATGACTTTTTTTTTTTTTTTTTTTGCATGCTGTTCACAATTAGACCTCCCTCTTTTCAAAAGAGTACAAATAAAGGTACAAAAAAACCTCCAAAGAAATACCCAGGAAACTTTTATAATCTCGGAAAGCAACAGAATCATGCAACTGAACTTCTCGTTTTGCCTTGAAGCAACTATTTATTCTTTAAAGTCAAAAATGCTTCCCTAGATGAGTTGCTTTAAAATATTTATTTATATTTTCTAGAGAAAAATGAACGTTTATTCTACAATTGAACAGTAGCCTATTTTCAGAACATAAAGGAATGAGACAATGAATGACAATATGCAAAATTATTTTATTTACACAGTCATAACAATTTAAACAATATAAACGAGTCAGTGCATCAGTGTCATCAATAATGTAGCAGCTCAAAGAATTAGAACAATAAAAAAAATCAGTAAATAACAGTACATCAGTACATAAACAGCCTACTTCAGAGTTTTCTAAATACAAAAATAAGAGTTGATCAAATAACAACATTTTCGTTACACAACTCAAAAAAAATAATCTGTGTATTTATCTCATGTCGTTCTGTCAGCTTAATCAATTTAATTTCGAACAACTTCAATAAAATCTCTTATTGTCCTTTTGAAACCAGAGCCAAAAAAAGAAAGAAGTGTCACAAATGTATAAGAGCAAACATTTCAAAGTGTGACCTAATTATTTCAACCATCAAATAGTGAACTTAACGAACATCGGCCTGCTGACCTGAAATATTGACAGCAAATGAACCGCAAATGAACACGCAGCCCTCACTGCTCCGAGAAATAAACCAGCGGCGACTCCGCCTGCCGCGAGTAGGAAGTGAACTGCGGCACAGACACCGCGCCTCCGTCCGGGCTCACCGGCTGGGTCACTCCTCCGTAAGGGTACCCGCTGTGTGGAACCAGCACGGGCGGGTGGCGGTGTGGGTAGGCCCCGTAAACCGAGGGATGGAAGTGAGGCGGCCCGCAGTAGGCACCGCCGACGGGCAGTCCGCGGGTGGATCCGGAGACGACCTGCGGCGCGGGGTACCCACCCGCCCAGGTGCCGCTCACATACGGCTGAAGGTAGAGAGACTCTGGATACTCCATGTGGTTTCCTGCCAGGTAAGGCAGGCCGGCGGGTCTGTAGGGTCTCCGCACCCTCCTCCGGCGCCGGTAGTTCCCTTTCTCGAACATGTCCTCAAAAGCCGGGTCCAGCATCCAGTAGTTGCCCTTCCTGTCTCCCCCGCTGTCCCTCGGGACCTTGACGAAGCACTCATTGAGAGACAAATTGTGCCGAATGCTGTTCTGCCATCCTTTCTTGTTCTTCTCGTAGTACGGAAACTTTGATATGATGTATTCATAAATCCCGCTCAAAGTCGCTCTCTTCTCCCGGCTCTCTTTGATTGCCATTGCAATCAGAGCCACGTACGAATACGGCGGCTTATCCGGCTGGACGGGCCCCTCCTCGTGCTCCGTTTCCTTCGAACCTTTGGACTCTGTTTGGGGGGAGCTGGAGCTGATATCCAGCAGCTGCATTTCCTGGGTCCCGAGGGTTTTCTCCTGTGATGCCATGGCTCAAGCCAGACTGTCCGCCTGTGCGTCCCGATGATGGAAACGGGGAGTGTGTCGAGTGGCGTGAGTCTGTCCACAGGTGCAAACACTCCGCCCACAGGTTGCACTCAAAAGGTAACAAGCGCCTTCTTTCATGTCACTCAGGTTCTCACGCTGTTTATGCCCCAGTGTGTGAGACTGATACGAATGTTTCTGGTTAAAGCCGCGGGTCAAAGGATTGCGCATTAATTAAATGCACACCGAGGACTTTGAAGCGAGTCTTGAAACGACAGCTCTCGTTTGAAATCGTTTTTTTTGTTTGTTTAGAAGTCAAATGAATAATAACTTACTGCGGTTTATTACAGCGATTCTCGTTGATCTCTAACACTTTTGCAACCCGAACTTTATTTATTTTAAACCAGAGGCACGTTTATTCATTAGAATGTCATTAAACGATTAACTTATTTCAGTAATTCAAGCGATAAACCAGTCAACAAACATTTATTTTCTATATTCACAAAATGACCAAAGTGCAAAATACACCAAAAATGAAATGAAGCCATGTGTAGACAGATGGATTGAATTCATGCTTTGCAATTTTGGCTTTCAGCAAATAAAAGCCTCAATATTCAGTTTTTCAGAAGATTATATAACCTTACCTTTATATGTAGGTTTTCTTGTACTCCTTGTACTCCTTTTTCCACCACATGTTTTTCTTCCACTCAACTTTCCATTATTACAGCACCCTGCGGACAGCCAGCTTCTCTAACAACAATGCCTTGTTTCTCATGAAAGATGCTAATGACTGTCCTAATGATGATAATGATGATTATATTACATACAATATTTTTTATTAATTTTAATATTTTTTTTATTTAGAAATTTGATTATGGTATTTAATTAGCTGTAAGCCATAATGATGCAATTAAAGAAAAAGAGATGCCTTGGAACATTTTACTGTCAGTAATGATTGTATCTATATAGTGTAATAGTTTTTAATTTTGAAGTGAATTATTAAAGAGAATCATCCTGTCAGCTATATTGTAATTGATAAAGATGCAAGTCAAAATCCTTTAAAATAAAATTTGCATAAAATTCTACAATCCTGAATTTTCTTAACTGTACAGTTTTTTTCCATGCTCATTGATGCTGGCAATTTACATTAATTTAGCTTGGTCCAGCTGTAAGAAAAACACCAGTTTTATAAAACATTGCAAACACCTATCAACAAAGAATGTGTACTAATTTTACATATTACATGCAGATAAATATGTATCTTGTGGTAAAGAAATATTTTAAGGTATGGCTTGAACGTTAGAAGTTATCATTTTCATCATGTTTCGTAAAATTTGATTTCCTTCATTTAAATAAAGTTCATTTGAGCAAAGTATTTTTAAAAGGCAAAAACAGGAAATCAGTTGTGGATATTGTGATATTTCTGTGAGTTATGAAGACAAAAAAGTAAAATGCAAATTTAACCATTTGTGTTTCTGAGCATTTTCTAAAATCTTAAATAATCTGTTGACATTTTTTTTGTAAACACACCAGCAAGTGTGAAATGTGATCTTGCTTCAGACAAATGTATGATAGATAATTTAAATATAGACATCATTTGCTTGTGTCTGTATTTTACTTTGATAGTAGAGAACAGAAATTTTATAGTTTTGCTTTGTGCTGACAATTGTCAGTTATTTTACAGCTTAAGTTTATAAAATTCTGCATTCATTCATGTGAATTACATAAAAATATTTAGCATGAGACGGATACAGAGTGGGAACCGATGGGCTCTTGCAGGCCCCCTGCTGGCTTGGAGGTCTTAAGCAGTAATTCAGTTTACGTTTGCCTGAAGCAGGCTATTCTACTGATTTATAAAACAGGGGTGATTCCAGGTAGGAGCTTTAAACAGAATTAGATTTGGGCCTGTTTTCCTGTTTAGATCATCACCAGCCCTAACAAATTACAGATTTGGCAGAATCTGGGAGAGGGGACCAAGTTTAATTTGCTTTGAGAAAAGGTTATATTTTGCTGAGGTGTAATTTGTAATCAAACCGAGCTTCAACACAAAGAAAAAAATTAAACTCGAGCAACAGATTGTAACTATGGTAACACAATAATCAAACAGTGAAGATGATATTTAGCACTTTTAAAGAGTAAACTTGCTGATTCCTTTATATTTTAATTTTTACCCATTTAAAGTTCTTTATTTTAAATATGCTGAAAGTGTGTAATTTTTTTGATAATATTCTCTTTACCAAAAATGTAGATTTATGATCAGGCCTTTATGAGACGAATAGTTTAGAGGCCCTAAGGCATTAGTTTAGTTCACTAATGCCTTGGTTTCAGCTCTGTTATATGTAATTCTAATATGACCTCACTTAAAGTTGTCTTTTCATTTTTTGTTTGACTTTAACTCTAAAAATATTCATGAATATAACCTATTTCAACACACAAAGACTCTCCCCCTGCCCCACCCTTTTCCATGCAGGTGATTTACTTTTACACAGTACATGTCTATGGCAATAAGCTGTTGGGATTTTCCGTGGACATGGTTGAGAAGTACTTTAGCAGGTTTTCAGGTTATCAGTGCCCAGCTTCCCACCCACATACGGCGAGGTATGAACAGCGGGCCTGTCGATATGCTGAGGGAAGCAGATAATGATCACCCGCTCTGCCCAGGCAATCTGTCTGTTTGAAATGATCTATAGGGGAGCAGCCAGGTGAAAAACAAACGCCTTCCTGATTCCAGTCAAAGGACATTTTTTAATTACTATCATTGGAGCAAAACACATTTATTCCACTCACGTAATGCATGTTCAAACAAAAAGTGGATTGTGTAGGATAAAAAGATGAAGTGTGAAGTTCAGAATTAGGAATATTACCAATCTTCATCACTTTTACCAGGACCAATCGCGTCCATACACAGGACGCCTGCTGCAGTCCAGATTGTGAGTTTCCTCAATGCAATGTTTTTATTTGTATTCAATGTGTGAACATAAAATAACTAACTTTAGGAAGCCAAAGACAGAGTCCCAAAGTTAGACACCAAATGAAAATAGAGACGGGAGGCTGTCTCTAATCATAATAACAATAATAATCATAATGAAACTGGATGGAAACCTTTTTCTTGTACTTGCTTCAACCAGAAAATTTCCTGCTGCCATACCAAGAATACCTTTTGCGGGTTAGAGCTGCAGCAATCCAGAACACCAACTCCCTTAAAGAGACGAGGTGGTTCAACACTTGGAGGGAGAATCCGACAGCCGGTGGTTTGAAAACCAAAAAGGTCCAAAAGTTATAATCCTGAAAATTTTGCACTACTTCCATTTACTCAGGTCTGTTGTCACATTGCTATCTCAAGATTTCTCCTTAACATGGAACACAACTGTAAAAACTACCTGCCTTTATCTAATTTATCCAATATGTTAAGTAAACACCAGTTACTCAAATAAAACATAAATTATCCCAATAAGAAAGAAAGAAACTGAATTCATGAACATAAATTCACTCCACAGACTTCTCTTGAACTCTGTGCCATGAGGTCAATGGCAGCATTTTGTAAACTTGCAAGCAAAAACAGAGAACTCTTGTCCCTCTCGGACTCTCCAGACCACAGATTGCATTTTAAATATCAAACAGATAAAATTTAAATGAGAAAAAAACAAAGAACAAGGGTGGGTTGTTTGGACGGATTGCCTGGAGCAGGTGTCCTCTTTAAATAGCATTTTGCAACATAGAGTATGCTTAGCAAAAATAGGAATTTAAACAACACAAAATACTTGAGGACCAGTGTATTTATGTAGAAAGAGGAGATGTTTAAAATGAAGGGAGAACATTATATTAGATAAAAGCCAAACATATACCAGATAAGTTTATCTTGATGTTTCTATGCTGATGATCTTGACTTGCTTAGCAGGATTTAAAGCTCACCACAAACTATTGTGTATGTCGTATTAAAGAGTCAAACATAAAGTCATCTCCACTGAATCTGGTTGGACTGTGTTGACAATACTAAATGATTATGTTTTTAAATTGATTTCAGATCACCGTGTTGCATAATTCACTGAATCCTCCCGGTCATTTTTTTTATAATGAAATGGAGCAACAAAACATTCGATACAAATCGCCCCCATCTCATGGCTTTTCAGATCAATAGTGGAACTCGATCTCTGAATGAAATAACAAAAAACCCATGTCCAAGAGCTCTTGGTTGAACACGCACTGAAACTCGAGTCGTCTCCAGGACACCTGCAAAGCTGAAGCGGTGATGAAAGGGAACGAAAGCCCAGTGATGGAGGCTCGTTCTGCACAACAGGAGGTTTTGTAGTTCTCAGCCGACCGTGGTCATTTCAGGCTCAAGAAGCAGACTTCCTTAATCCGCAAGATTAAAAACAATGACAAGCCAAACAGGCTTGGCTGTAAATCAAGCTACAAATTAACTACATGTAAGTGTAATAGTGACTTTTATAAATCTTTCTCTCTTTCTCTCTCTCCTCTGCCTCTAGTTGTTCCTATTGTCAGGTGTGGCTGTCTCTCATGCGATGAAAATATGAGTGTCATGATCAGGTCACAATCCAGTTGACCCGTTCAACTTCTGAGAACATGTCACTCACTCTGCAGCTGTCTCGGTGACTGATTGTCAACCAGTCTTGCACCAGTGCTCTCCCGCCTGAATGTCTTCATTAGAAAAACATTTAGCTGCAAACTTCCTGAATATTTATCTGTAAGCTGTTGAAATATGAATGCATGTTCACTTATACACACACACACGCATACACGTTTTCCTCTTTTTGTTGAGAGCCACAAATGTAAAATTTTTCTTTCTTGTCTTTTTTTTAGGGGGGGGAGGTGAGGGGAGATTAAAAACTATATACAGTTATAATTTTTTAAACAGGTATTCTCACCACTCTTGCATATTTAACTCTTTCCAAATAGCTCAAGCTCAGTCAGATCAAATGAAGAGTCTCTATCGAAATCAAACATTAAGTTTTGCCCCAGATTCTTAGTTGTATCTTTGGTTGCATGTTTATTTGTCCTTCTGACACATGAACTTGTATTCAGTCTCAAGTTGAGCCTCTAGCAGCTTTCCTTCAGGTTTGCCCTGACGTAACCAGCCCCACTGCATACGTCTGCCTCCACCATGTTGTGTCAGAATCAAGGATTCGCAGTGTACGCAAAACAAGAAAAAGCTTTTGTATTTCAATTCATGGTGTAAAATTATTGAGCAAGTTAAATGAGGCGATAAAACAAAATCAAAATTCTATACAATTTAAAAGGAAATATAAGAAGGTCATTTTCACAAGATGCAGAAATATGAGTGAGGGATAGTACTAATGTGTATGTAAACCCAGGCAAACCCAGATAAGATGGAAAATTAATTAACATTCCATTTTCTTGATTTTTATTTATTTTTTTTAATAATGAAGGTCCATCTGAATCTATTGTATGAGATTATGAGGTAGGAGTTCATAAGTTTACTTCTTCTTCCTACTCCTTTTTGAGCATTATGGTACAAAAATATGAGTCTTTCACATTCTTTGTTCACGTGTGGAACTTTGTACTTCTATCATGTTCGAATGAGGGATAGAGCTAGTTTTCCTTCACACTTAACTCACTGCGTGTGTTAAGTGCAAATTCTTTGTCCCTTCGCTGGAGTCTGTGGACTGTTTTTTCTGATTTTACCCAAATAAGAAATGGCTTTCCTCTTGTATCTTAGGCTAAAAGCCAGATCGAACTCTTCAGAAAGTTCGATCAGCATTCATGAGCATTATTTATTCATGAATGCTGTTGTTTGTCACAGATTTTATCTAGTGGTATCTCAGTAAAGGTGGCTGCATACAAGTGAAACTGAAAACCAGTTATTTTCTGTTCTTTTGTGGTGCATAATTTTGTTGACCTATCACATAAATAATAAAAAAAATACACAAATGTTTATGGTGGCAACTTGACAAAATGTGTAAAAGTTTAAGCAATATGAATACATTTAGCACATATTGTAAATCCGTTTAATTTCACGGTTCACTGTAAATACTTCCAGTCCATCTTCTACTTGCAAGCTTTTCCTGTAGTGAGCTTTCTGTCTGCTTGGCCTTTATATCTGAGAATGATATCAGCTTATGGAGTTTGTAGAGAAAAATAATGTGTCAATCTGTTGCCGTTTCTCAAAATAACTCTTCTGCCAAGTTAAAGTCAACATGGATTCCTGAGTGATGGATTGCAAAGATTACGCTTTGTTTTTTTCACTGACATTTTGAAAGCAAAATTCAGGCAGCCTTCTGCGTCGAAGCTAAAATCCTCTCATCAGTGGCAACTAAAATCTCCACTTTGACATATGTTTTTTTTCTAGAATGCACCTCATGCTAGAATTGGTTTCCGATTTAGATTTTGAACCCTGCTGCTGCTGCTCAGGGAAAATGACTGTTTTGCCCTGGTTGGCTGTTTTGGCTCTTGCAGATTCGACCTGCTGCCACATGTGTTGCCCCACGTTTGAGGCTCATTACTTCTCCGTTCTCACCTCTTTTCCACGGAACAGCTGGGAATACAGAAGCCAGCCTAAGACAGCAGTAAAGATTGTGACAGCACACTGACAAATGATTTCTCTCTAACTCAGAGCCTCTCCCACTTGTCAGGAGACACACAACTGAAGCGAGATCGCATTTGTAAGATAACAACGCTACCAAAAGATATGGTTCAAGCCTAAACAAATGCATGTTGCTGCAGGCTTTTTTTAATTATTATTTCACTTTACTTGGCAGTATTTTCAGCTTCCATCAGATTAAACTAAATATTTTTTTCCCCCTCCAACTTTCAAAAGACACAATTAAGGAGGCACTTATTACTAAGTTTATCACCAGGGTAAATCGCATAGCTTTCAAGAAAAAGAAAAAATGCACAAGATAAGCAGATTATACCTGATGTAGACATAAAGAAGATAGATATTTGACCTATCTTTTAAATAAACAAGGCAGTGCGTTATGATGCACTTTACATGTTAGTGTTGTGCTCAGTAATGGTTAAAGTGATGCATAATTCTCCACCTGAGCCCAAATAACTGGTGTACCTTTAACTCAAAATAGTGTCTGTTGCTCTCTACCGCCATCTTGTGGAGTTAGGGTAAAAAAAAAAAGAGCATTATTTCACACCCCAGTCTGAAAGGATGAGAGGGTGCAGCCAATGGATGGATGGATGGATGAATGCAGGAGAATATGAAACGCCAGCTTAGAGTCAGAAGCACTTCAATACCAACTTCAAGGCCTTGTTCACATTTTTATTCATCTGGAACACAGGATACTTTAGATACTTTTAGAATATTATTAAAAAAGTCATTTGATCGGTAAGTCATTTTACTGATGCAAATTCGGCAATGAAACACAAACGATGAAAACCAGGCTCACTGCATTATAATGTTCCCGCCTCTGACTTCACTATTTTAGGATAGTGTAATGTCTTTTGACTTCCAAACATGGTGTGTTTCATTGCACCCACACAAAAAAAGCTTTAGCCTCATCTACCAGACTCTGTTCTTAGTTTCACAAGATTGTCCAAGTGTTTTAAACTGGTTTTTACATGCTTTTCCTTCTGCAGTGGTAGGGTTGCACGATGAGTTGTTCTTTCCACAACTCATCGTTGTGGCACCTACAGTCCTCACTGGAACCTTTGGTAGTTTAGAAATTCTTCTGCAACCATTTTTATGTTTTTTACAGCCAAAGATTTTACAAATGCCTTGTGAGATCTCGTAGGTTTTGTCCATCATAACATTTTTTGATCCAATAAACAAGCTGGTGGTTCAAATTCTTCTAGAGGTCAATGCTGTTTTATTTCACATGAGGCTGTAAAAATGGTCCTAATGTTGTGTCTGACCAATCTACATATAAGGGCTTGAATTTTTATCTAATTGGGATATTACAAAAATGACAGTGTATTCAGAAACTTTCTCGATTCCCTCATTTCCAGCATGCCGCTCACATTGATACATTTTGTTCATCAGTTCCTTACTACGTAAAAAATACGTAATGTGTCAAATTTGATAGGCATGCAATTACATTGATATTAAATTTTAAAAAATAATTACATCAGCATTGCCCTCCACTAACATATATATTCGTGACATTCAATGTCATGAGGTAAATAAATCAAACTCTGTATTTTCAAACTTATAATTTTAAATATTTGAGATCAAATCAATTAAATATATACTAATATATGCATTAATATATATATATTGTAATGACTTACAAAGCAGAAGCTTTTTTTAACTTTTTTTTTTTTTTTGAGTAAGCAGACTTTCATTTATTATAATACACAATAGTTTTCTTAACTTTTTAACTTTCTTAGTACAAAAAGTCTTCAATAATAAAATGCAGATTTATTGAAGTGTTTTTAAAAATTTTGTCAGAAGGGGGCAGCAAAGTGCAACTTAACATCACCACTTAGAGCAGGAATAACTTTGGTTTTAGAGCTCCTTGGGAAATCTTTTTATCTTACAGAGTTTCGTTTTGAATAAATCTGAAATCCTATGCAACGTGACTGACTCAGTTGTTTTACATTTGTAATCTGAAACCCAACATCAATTTTTATTTCCATTGTGCTTTATATAGTTGCTCTGTGCCAGAAAAAAAGGCATGCAAGAAGGACTGTCATTCATGTGGAATTGGAATAGATTTATGCCGATCATGACCTTATAACATGACCTCAGACATCCAACACAATGACTAAAAATGATCCTTTATGGGATTGATGCCCTGCAGGGAGCATCCCATCATAAAGATCATCAAAACAAAGGGGTCTTCTCACCCTGAAAGCACTTGGGTGCTTGAAAAATGTTTTGTGTTTGGCGCTGTGGGGACTACATAGTTTAAATGCTCCTAAACGGGTGGGGGTGTGACAGGTTTGGTAAACAACATCCAGCGGTGGACCTGGTAACACCTCGGCCCTCTATCCCATCGCGTCCCCTAACACACAGCTTTGAAGTCAAAGACGGGAGTAAAATGTCACCAAGGGGTCTTTGGGATTCATGTGAAGAACCACAGAAAAAACACTTCATCAGGGGCACCATTCAGACTGGTGACCAGCAATATATGGGGAAATTCAAATGAGAAGCATTGTGTGAGGTAAAAGCCAAACAGATTTGTCTCGTCCCCGGCCCCTTCATCCTCCTTACTGACTTTTTTCACGAGAGACTTTGATAGGGAGAAGATGACGGAAAAACAAAGCAGCGAGTCTCAATTGAGTTCAAATAGAAAATAGGTTGTAGTGAAATGAGTGGGTGGGACAAAGATGCCGCGGTTAGACACAAAACAACAATTGAGCCAGTGTATCAATCTGTCAGAAACAGGAGAGAGGAGGGAGAGCAATCAGGATGAGAAGAGATGAAGCACAGGTCAGAAAACACTGAGAAAAGTTGATTTCTCTTTAGAAAATCTTCCCTCTGCAACTCCCAAAGTGTTCATCGCAGGCCCCGTCCTCCTAAAATGCTGACATATTGGCGGCACAACCCCTTAAAGACTCTCCAAACCCCCCACCCAGCTGCCCTCGTGTGTTAGGACTACACAGACAACCTGGACCCCAGACCAAGACATACGGAGGACAGGCCAAGTGACCCGCTCTTTAATGTGCTACCCAGCTGGAGGTCAACTGGATTGACTCATAGGGCACTCTGCCACCTCATACTACCTGCCAACTCCCTCTTAAACTTCAAAAATAGCCCAAAACAGACAGAAAAATCAAATTTATAAAATTCAAATCCCAAAAATGGAAAGATATCTCCTTATTTTTGATGATATGAAGCCAATTGGATACTAGAATTTGCGAATATTCTCAGTAATGCAAGTAAAGACGGGATTTATGTGGTTATGGTCTTGCAGATGTCTTTTGCTTCTTTGGGGGCAAGTAAAAAAAAAATCTTTGGATAATCCACCACCAGTTTTGTGAAACTGGGAAGGACAAACTAACGTAAAAAGTCTTAACGTAGAAAGCCTCATTGATCAGAAGCTAATCAATCAGGTGATTGGTTAGCTTCTAATAAATCAATGAGCTGAGCACATTGAATAATGGTTGCGAAAAGATTGTTGTAATTTGCAGATCACACAGGAAGCTTTTAATCTGTTACATTAGACAAAACAGTTTAATTACAACATATTCTTGTCTTCAAGGGCTGTTTCCTGTGTTTTATGTCAAATCAACAAAGTATTCACATCCCTTCAACCTTCCAGTGTTTTATCTCAGAGAACATGAAGTAGCTACATAATCGTAATGCGGGATGAAAGTGATACAAGGATATTTATTTGAAAAATAGAAAACTTTCCCATTTTTGTTGCAGAATAACACTTAAGCTGACGTCAGACAGATAGTGATTTTCAAGTTTTACTACGCTTTCTCAGTTTCTCAGCTGGACTTTGAATAGGCCACTCTAGAACAAGATTAGACTTTGGTCTAAGCCCTAGCTGCATGGTTAGTGTTGTTGTGATGGAGGGTGAACATCAGCAACAGTCTCAAAACTTCTGGAGGTTCTATGAAGTTTTTCTCCCATCTGTCTTTCCATCGACTTTAAGCAGCTTTCCCGTCCCTGCTGAGGGAAAACATCCCCACAGCATGACCCTGTCACCTCCATGTTACACCAACCGGATGGTGATTCAGGGTGGAGTGGGATTTATATCGTTCTTTCAACAGTAGCTTTCTTCTTGCCAGACATTCATAAATACCAGTTTTGTAGAGGCCAGGACTAATTGTTGTTGATAGATTCTCCCTCCTAATATTTGATGGTCCAGTAAACCTCTGACACATTTACAGTACAGATGCATTTACGCTGAGATCCACAATTAGAGGAAACTCTATTTAGTTAGTAAAATCTGGTTGCACCAGGTTTAATTTAGTATTAGAGTAAAAGGGGCAGAAAGCAAATACGTGATGCACTTTTCTAGATTTTCGTTTCTGCAAGTTTTTGAAAACTGAATACTTCTCCTTCGACAGTTGCTCCTTTGCATTTGTTCACAACTTACATGAATGATGCAATCTGGTCACAGTGTAACAAACTGAGAAAAAGTTCAAATGATACAAATTAAGAGCAAAGAGCACTGGAGTAATATAAATATTTCACGAACATGGTGCTATAACACCGAATATTCAGACATCTTACAATATAACCTAACAAGAAATAGCAGAAAATTTAAAACTGCATTTTGAACATACATATTTCTTTTAATCACTTTTAATTGGAAAAATAATAAAACAACTACACAGCCTACAAGGCATAATGGTAGAGTATTATATTTTATGTTCAGATTGAATAAACATTTAGTAAAACAACTCTAGGAAGCAGTAAAATTGTGTCATGGCGCTTTGTACCTGCCTGTGTTCCTTTGGCCTTCGCCCTAATGAAAGTGGAGATAAGGTCTCAGCAGCTACCAACTTCACCCAATAATAGCAAAGCTTGGCCTGGTGAGTCGTAGCAGCTAGAGCTGGAGAATGAACAGGTGGTCATTAAAACGGCTGCAGAGCCCTCCAAGACAATGCGAAGGGCAGAGAGGCCAGAGAAGAAAGTGGAAGACAAAAGGAAAGAGATAGAAGAGTAAGTAGAGGGTGGGGAGTGTTTGATGCCTGGACCGTGTGCTCCTTAGTTCAGTCTGAGGACTGCGCTTCAGAGCGGATGTGTTAACAGTTTCAGGCTCAATGGAGGGAGAAATCCCCACAAAGCGAGGTGTACAAATATTGTGGGAAATCCGTCCGCTCTTTAATATTTCATGAAGGCCCACAATCTATTCATAGGACTCCATTCCTTTGGAGGGGCCCACATTCAGGCTAACCCCGCAGGCTCAATGGGCAGCCCTTAATTGAGTGCCCGCTCATTCTTCGTCTCCCTGGCAGATTGTTCCCCATGAAAGCCCCCGGCTCTTCATCCTCCTCTTCTTCTCCATGAGAGTGGTGAAAGAAAAGGGGGCATGCCTTGCTGGTGGTGCATGTGGGAGGGAGGAATAAGCAAAGGGGAAGAGGTAGGGGGTAGGTGTGGATCAAATGTGATAATAGGGCAAGAGGTAGTGTCCAGAGATGTGGGGGCAGGGGGCTAATCCTCGGGGTGGGTGACAGAGGGGGGTGGCAAGGCAGGAGTGTTGTAACGTGTCTGTGGTTTGGTGTCTGAGGGCCAAGCATGATTGTGGATGTGGGATTGATTGGCAGGTTAATGCTGCGTACCACACAAAGGGAAAGTCTGTTTGAGATTACATGTTCTTTTTATCTCTGCTGCTGCATCAAAAGTTATGAGGAAGACTACATCCTCAATATCCAGGTCTTCACTGGCGATGTCATATAATTAGTCTGCAGACCATAATTTATGGAAGAGGTAAAAGTTTCAGAAATCTGAGAAACAGATTACATTATACAGGTATATATTTCATGATCTCATTTTTCTATACCATGTATGACATGAATGATTTTCTAAAGAACTGCTGTAGCAAATCCTATACTTGTCTTCTGCCCTCTGTTGGAGGATGTAAGTATTACAGTACAAGTTTTAGTCGAGATCCCTAGATGGCTGCACACATCTTCTAAGCACTTACTTTTAATGGAGTACAAAGTGTCTTTGGAATGGTTAGAGTAAATCAAATTAAAAAAAATTGGATCATTCATAAAGATAAGTCTTTAATGAAGACAGACAATGTACATTGACTTCATGTATAACCTTTTATTGTCAACCTGTGGTCAAAAAGTGTTTGTAATGATAGATTGGGCAACTTTTTTATATACATCCTGTATTTTATGAAACTGTCTAAACTCTTAGAATCATTAAATATTTACGCAAAACTGTAGTTGTTATCTTTAACAACTACAGTTGTTAAAGATGGCTTTATGACGCCTTATTAATCTTTAAGGCGTTATAAAGCCTTAAAGATTCATATCTACTTCAAAATAGAGACATTTTTATCTTTGGCCACTAATATCTTTAGTCCATAGCGTTTTTATTAGTCTGCACCTCAAGTGTTAGGAACAATAGAGTGACTTTAGATCAGGTTATTTTCTTTACATGATTTGTTCTGGACAAAATTGATTAAAGAAACTGCCCAAACCCAAGGGGTCATATCTCCCATTGCTACAATATATGCCTTCACATTTCACATGTTTTATGCTACAGCCTGTTGACAAAAAAAAATTTAATTCATTAAAAAAAAAGAAAAACTTATACCCAATACCTGAAGATGCAGGATCTGGGGGAGCAGTGAGGGTCCAGGGAATGATGACTGAGTCCTGCAGCTTTTAGATGTGAGTCAAATAATCAGGTCACTAGCAGAACTCGGGAGAACTTCCCTGTATGCTGAGGAAGTGATTCAGCCATTTGATTCAGGTGTTTTGGACAAGTCAATCATTGGGAGATATTTGAGTTTACAGTTAAAATAAATATCAAATACATCAAATTTGTAAGGTAAAATGTTGAATGAATGAAGTCTTCTCATCATGTAGCGTCTGCAGTCATCCTTGTTCTAAATTATGTGATCAGAGCCATGAATGTCTGCAGGTTTTTTACCAAATAACACACACACAACATTTACCAGGCACAGTAAAAACAAACCCTTCATTGAAAAACAGAATAAGTAGCCGTGTTCAAAATAACTTCATGTGTGAGCTGAAGCCTTGCAGAGAAACACGATCACTGCGTCATAAATTTACACCTCAGCAGTGAGCGCTTCATCCGGCCTACAGTTGAATCAGCGCACTGCCTCAAGGTGGACGGCCAGCTGGGAGCCTGACCTGAGGGCTCGACTGCAGTCAGGGCTCCTGAGGGCCTCCAGCTGCAGCTCAGGCTCCTGATCCCTGATTAAAGGTCATCCCGCTTCTTCTAAGGGCCTGTAAGACCCTGGGAGCCCGGTTCACTCTTAGTGACACCCCTTCTCCATGCCGATGTGTGTCCAACAGGCTTATGTTGGCTGGTGATGGGTGGAGAGGACCTGCAGAGAGGAGAAAATCCTCCACCTCCACTTGCATTCACGCACGCAGGCATACACACACATAGAAAAAGCAAGGCAGGAGCTGCATACACAGACACTGGATGCATAATTTATCCTGGTGGTACCACCCCTGGGATCCAACACAAGCACCCCCCTGTTGGAGTGTGGCAAAGCCATGCTAAATGGATTGTGCAGAGGAAGAGATTTAAAGCTTTCATAGTGCTTAGTGTGTTCCAGGCGGCTGAATCTTGGGGCTTTGATGGATTGTTCTCAGGTTCATTTCAGGATTTTCTTGGGAGATTTTGGAATTGTCATGGATGTACGCTGGAATTTGAAAACATGGGTATAATATAAAATTTTAAGGGGAATGTTTGGACTCTTTCTGTTTTACATTTTGATCACCTCAGATTCAGTGTCACAAAATAACAGCAAAATTATCACGACGTAGCTAATCTCGCTGGTATGAAAACACCAGAATACTTCAGTCAGAGTTCATCTGTAACTTAACTTTCAAATGAAAGTTAAGTTACTTTCAAAGGAAACTTTTTAAACATTTTTAAAAAACATTTTAAAAAAGTTGAGCATGATGGAATTAGAATGATGAGTCTTGTAACATGATTGCATTGTGCTTATTAACCTAACAAGTGTAGATTATTAAACCTTAATCCTTGGAGGCCCCTGGCTTCAGGAACACTTAAATCCAGTCATCTCCGGACGCAGGACACTCCTGCCGCTCAGTTCCTGGGCCTTTGTATCAGAGGGTATTAACACCACAAGTACCGCCTGAGACTGAGATGCCCACATTATTACAGAACTGCTGACTGGATTGTCTGAATGTTCTTGGCAGGGGGAGTTTTATTTACCAATGCAAAACTTTCCACAAGTCCAAACTGCTTAAGATACTTTAAAATAGACCGAAATATAAAAATACACTGAAATGCAGATATTTATACATAGTGAAACTTTTAAACATTTTTTTGCAATGGTTCAATAGACACAAATAGACAGCTTTCTCCTTCTACACACACACACACACACGTGCGCACGCCCACACGCGCACACGCACACATATATAAATATATATTAATATAATATTCAGGTCCAAGCTAAATAATGGAAAACAATGAAATGAAATGAATGAAAGTATTTGAAACAAAATATTTATCTAGCTAAATATTTAATTTAATATAAAATATTAAATTAATATTTAATTTACAAAATGTTTTCTGTAAATCAAACATTTAGCTTATGAGTTCAATATTTAGATTGGAACTACGGCATTTATAAATTTATGAATAACATGGTGAAAAAAATATGACTTTGAAATATGAACACTCAGTTTTTTTCTCTATGATAGGCTAATTAAACCAAAAATATTGCTGTTTATTTTTTTTACAGTGTAACTTCACAAATGATACCCCTTAAACGCACCCCAAGTCACTGATGGAAACTCTTAAAATCCACAACAGCCTTGGTAGTATTTGCCTATACTGTCTGTCCCCAGGGCTGGATCTGCATCATTTCACACACAATACGCCTTACCCCTGATCAGAACCATCTCCTGCTATTTGGTGCCCACGATCTTGACTTTACCACGCTCGTTGTGCGCCATTATTACCCCTAGCAACCGTTGCCATGCTGCTGACACTCAGACTTCTATGTCATCATGGGTGGAATTTTTTTTCCTTTGAAGTCTGTGTCATGAAGCTCTTCAAAGGATGATTGGTGATATTGTCCATGACATCACCAACTGCATGTAATCTTTCAACACACAATGTATTACCAAAGTTCAAATCAGAGTGTCAGACCTGCCTGGAGTCAGCAAAATTGAAATGGAGATAGAGCGTGAATTTGTCAGTGACCTTTTGTGGCAAGTGATTGAGAAGGTTGCAAATCCATCTACTCTGCATCATGTCAGAAGAACCTTTGAAGACGCCCATAATGACCTCTTGAATCTAATTATGGGAGAAATTAAGGAATTAGATCTGGAAGTCTTGGCTGCAGTGTCAGAAAAGCTAAGTGAGAATATCTTCCAAAGCATCGCCAGAGACTCTTTCCAATTTGCAAGCGAATTGCATTTATTTACATTACTTAAATACCCACAAGTTTATTCAAGAATAGTGAGAAAGTTCAAGCGTCACCTGGAGAATCCCATTCCTCCAGAACCAACCAAAATGAAAAGATTTTTCTCATTCATAAGAGTAAAGATCAAAAAGACTTTCTTTGACAGCGAAAGCTTGTATTCAGATGAAAACTGCCTGAGTGAGAGTTTTTCTGAATCTACTGATCCTATAGGTACAGAACCAGTGCAGGATGGCAAATACAAGGGAATCAGACGTGGAACAGAAGCAGAACGTAAAATAATGGTAAGATACGTTCTTTGGAAGGTAATTAGCAAGGCTACTTATAGATCAGCCACAGCATATAAAATGAGAGACAGGGCACATCTCCACATTAGGCTTTTTGGAGTACTCTGGGAAGAACTAAAAGATCTAGACTTTGTCATTTTTCCTAAGATGGACAGAAAACTCGGTGCAGACATCTACCAACTTCTAAGTGGAAACGACGATATGGTAAGGGAGCGTCTTTTTTACCTCATGACATTGAATGACCCAATTGTTGATTTCAAGATTATCACTTGTTTCAAAAGGATCCTGGCACATCCCAGAAAAGCTCATCTCTCAGAGAACCGTCTGAAAACTGCTCAGAAACGCTTCCGGAATGTTGTCTGTAACCTGTTCTGTCTTAAACGAGTTCATCCACGCTCAAAAAGCCCTGAGCCTTTGTCATCAACTGAACCCCCTATAAGTTCAGTTGATGACCATGAAGGCCAAGATGAGTCCCCTGTCAGTGAACCTGAAACCTCAGACCTGTTACAGCACAATTTCCCAGAACCTCAAAACTCATCAATGACACCTGTGGAGTGTGCTGAATATACACATGTGGAAAGTGAAGATGTTGTCTCTGGGACATTCTGCGAAGTGCAAGGTGATCTTGCTGCATTAACAGCTTTGTGCCGTCCAATTTTTATACAGGTGGGTCCTTGTAATCATATTCTGGAAGATCCTGAAAGCCAACAGAACACAAATGAAGACCCAACAAATCTGAACCCTTGTGATGCAGTTCTGGAAGATCTGGAATGATGAGGAAGCACACAATCCTGATCGTCTAAATGTTTAATGGCGTTTCATTTTTAACGTTCGGCAAACTTTGTCTGCAAAGAATTGCATGTCAGTTGTCATGACAGTTTATCTTGTTTGTTTTGTTTTTCCTTTTTATTGTTTGTTCAAAACAAACAAATAAATATATACATACTCAGTTATTTAGTTAATTGATCAATTGATCAATCAATCAATCAATCAATCAATCAATCAGTTGCTTGCTGGGTTGGTTGATTGATTGATTGATAGATAGATAGATAGATAGATAAAGTAATAAATGTCCACAACAGTAAATTCTGCAGGGTTAAATCAACACTATGCCGAGTCAATTGGGTCTTAATTAGAATTGGTGTTAATTTAACTCTTTTCAGAGTTATTTCAACAAAAGTTTGAGTAGTTATAACTTTTTCAAGTGTTAAAACTACTCAGTTTCTTGTTGAAA
Organism: Poeciliopsis paucimaculata; assembly: GCA_903067055.1. Taxonomy (NCBI): domain Eukaryota; kingdom Metazoa; phylum Chordata; class Actinopteri; order Cyprinodontiformes; family Poeciliidae; genus Poeciliopsis; species Poeciliopsis paucimaculata. The sequence continues at coordinate 56,037 of CAEGAD010020409.1, read as the reverse complement.
TAATTCTGGAAAGAGTTCAATTAATACAAATAGACTCGGTATAGTGTTGATTTAACTGCAGAATTTACTGTTTTCTGAATGTTCCTTTCTGCTGGGTCCAGAATCATGAGCGTGAGTTCATTTGATTAAATTTAATCTCATTGTACTCACAACAAATTAAATGCATTAAGTTTATTCATAAGTTACTCTTACATGGATGGCTGGTTAAAAAGCAGGATTGCATGGCGGAGTCTTTTCTCTTACATGGACTAGTGTATAGTTAAGTAGCAGAGTGACATGGTGGGGTCTTTCTGCATTCTGCGTTTGTCCCCTGTACATGTATGGGTTCCCTCCAGCTGTCCAGCAAATGTTCAGAAAATGGTCAATAAATGTTGCCTGAAAGTTGAATATTCAGTGTTCAGGAATGGAGGTTCACATTGACTGAACATTTACTTGCTGTGAGAAAAGAAAGTTTTTTCGTTCTTGCAGCAAGAAGATCCTGGGTTCAATTCCCGACCCGGGGTCTTTCTGCATGGAGTTTCCAGGTTCTCCCTGTGCATCTGTGGGTTCTCTCCGGGTACTCCAACTTCCTCTTACAGTACCCAAACTGTGAGAATTTAGAGTTAAATGGAGACTTTAGAGAGTGTGAGCTTGAGTGTGTGTGCATGGTTGTTTGTCTCTGTGATGCCCTGTGGTGTACCCCGCCTCTTGCCTGAAATGTCTTTCTGGAGATAGGCACCATTAGGGACAAGGGTGTGCAGAAAATAGATGGATGGATCTTCTGGCCGTTGTTTATTCTTGTCTTGGTAGAAACGGTGTGCACTCCTGAAGTTCTTTAGACATTCTCTCAGCGTCAGCTAGATGCTGTTGGTAGCATTTTCCACTACAGTAGACAAGAGATTGCCTATGTGCTCTTCCAGCAGGAGGGAACACTATAATTTGCTTGTAGTGAACAGAATTAATGTTCATCCTTCTCGCTGCAGATGCTGGATGTTTTCAAGCTTCTTGGACCAAAGAGGCAGCCTATAAATTAATTCTGCTAAGTGGCAGTTCACAATCCCCCTAATTATTTATACTTTTTCTATTGGTCGGGGTGTCACTTAGATAAACACTGCAGAGGTTCATCTCATCTGGTCCACAAAAACTCAGAGTGTGCCGTTACCAATGGCTCCGCTGAACTCTGACCCCACTGGGTCACAGTGAGCGTTTGTCCCTTGGTAATTGGACAGAAGGGGGCTTTCGCTCTTCATTTAACCTTTGGGGTCCAAGTCTTTTTTTTTTTTTTTTCCTTCCTTCAGCTCCCGTAAAGTCCCTGGTCCTGACCCAGTGTTTTTCAGTCTATCTTTCCTCCCCCATCATGAGACCTTTGAAAGCTGGAGTGTGCTTGCCCTGTCATAGACAATGGTGGAGTTAGTGACCCCTGACCCAGCAGACTGAGGCCTTTCTTACCGGATAAGGCACTGCCTTTAGCTACGGTGGGTTATTGCTGCACAGCTTGGCAACAGAAAGAGGGTAAATACTTGTCAAGGTTCTCCTTGTCCAGACTCAACCCCCAACTTCTTTTCCGCTGTGGTCCTTTAGCACATATTCTCTCCTTTCGAGGAGGGTTTTAGGTCTGCGGAAGGATGGGCAGAAGCAAAGGCAGGCCAGTTGTTTGGACTTTAAGGCAGAGCTTCAAAATCCATCATTCTGACAGTCCTTTGTTGCCTATCCAAAGGGAACAGGAGTCATCCTGGGTACATGATACACAATACACTAGCTAAAGTAATAAAGGCTTTGGACATGCATCTGCTTGTGTACAGATGCATTTGGATGCTTTATTGTAAGGTTTTTGTTTTTTTAAAAAAGACCTGTTACAAACAACTAGAGTGGAACAGGAACCTCCAATCAAATCTATTTAATTCATTTCAGACCTATACTATGCAACAAAACAAGATAGCTCTTATTGCAGATCTTCAATAGTTAAAAATGAACACAAATGAAAAACAACACTAAATAGTCTTAAAAAGGGATTTTACATAAAATTAAGAAAATTATGGATAACCCTGACCAACCTCTTCATGAGACTGTTTCTGGGAGGCAAATTCGCTGTAACACAGACTGCTACAGGAGATGCCCACAGCCATCACCACCTACAACAACTCTTTAAAGAGTCTTGAATAATTTGAGTTACCACAACATTTAATTCCCATTGGGATAAAAGTATTTTAAACTGAATTAAATAATGTGTGTGTACTTGATCAACGGTGTGAAATTCACAAAGCTGTGCTGCATCAACACTAGCTATACATTGCTATTCCATGAGGCCATCTTCTAATTTATTTTGTTTTCTAATAATAAATCGCCAACTTACCATTTGAATGTGAAATTGTAATAATCTTTTTCTTGTGATAAGTATTTTCCAAATTATTCAGACTTCAAGCATTCGCCATCAAGAGGTGAGTGAAGCATCTGCATATCATAGTTGGCTCACAGCTGTGATAGTTGCAGAATGTTGATTGTGGAACAGTTTTAGACATGCAGTCTACATGTAGCGTAAGAGGAACAGCTTTAGACAGTTTTCCACATGTCTAAAAACTGTGACAGACTGGCTTATCAGATGATCAGTTTGTGTATGCTACAGAGTTAATGGAGGGAATTATTTTCACTTTTACAAGCTATTAATATAAAAAAGACATGTTTTGGTGGGACAGTTCATTTTGGACAGCAGAGCTCAAGGTTTTCCAACAGAACATTGCCTCACCCATCACACCGCTTCCACAAGCTCAGCCCCCTTCCCATGGTGCATCCTGGTGCTGTGTGTGCAAGGTGTGCATCTGTCCCCTGCTGGGTTCTCTATTTTGTCTTTTTTACATTTCTTTTAACCATATTGTTATACTCACTTTTTGCAAAATGGGCAAATACAAATAAATCTAGAAACATGAAGGACCTCTAGTTTTCTGAATTAAAAAACAACTCTATTTGATAAACACCACAAAATCAGCTTCTTCTGTATTCAAAAAACAAAGAAAAAACTTATTTGACTGCTGCCATTTCTGTGTTATAAATGTCCTTGAAAATAAATGTTGGCTTTATACAACTTTCCTAACCTCCATAAAATTAAGTGAGGGTTTGACATTTTCCCCAGACTTCAGTTTTGAATTTTTTTTATTTTGCTACTTTCAATCCAATAAAAGAAGAAGAAGAAGAAAAAAAACCTTACCCTGAAGTACTTCCTATTCCTAATCCCTTGATTGCTGTCCCACATCCCAGTGTATTGCTGTTGTGTTACTGTGGAAACCCAGTAATCCTCCCTATTGCTCGAGTGGTCACTGAGGAGCGACCTCCCGTGTCCAGATGCTGAGCATGCGGCCGGGGCGAGTGGAGCATCCTGTCAGCGCTGCAGCCATATGGCCTGAATAGGAGGACTCCTCTGGGGCTGCTGGCCTTTATTTTTTTAGAGACAGAAGCTCATTGTCCCAGCCCTGCCCTCCGCGCCACTTAACGATGCAGAACAGCATTGTACAGTATTGTAAACTGCTTTCTGCTCTTTTTTTTGCTCTGTCGGGTCTTCAATGGCAGAAGACCCTCTCTTGCTTTCCCTCTCGCACAGTGGGTGTTTTAGGGCCCTCTACTTTTATCCCATTCTTTAACTGCCTCCTGTCCTTTTCTACTTCTGCCATGCTTTTTCAGTGTACTCTTGAGTGATGGTCTAATTGTCGAGGAACAATTAAGCCATCTGATTTCTCTGCTCCGCTTTAGTTTCTTGTTTTAGACTGGAGCTGCCTGACTACCGAATCTGTCTGAGAAAGTTACACCATGATGCCGTGCATGACTCCAGTTATTTTCTCAGTATTTTAAAGTTTTCATCTTGCTACAAACAATTTGGAAGTGAAATCACTTTGGGAACTAAAATTCAGACACATTCCGGTCCATCTCTAAGTGAAGAGCTGGGTCTCCTAGAAACATTAGGAGAGGTTATTTATAGGTTGTCTAATAATCAAACTGTTTTAAGGCCTCATCCTTGTAAGCCCAGTAAATCTGTCTCTTCTCCTGTGTTCACCATGAAATGTGTTCCTTTTTAATAGACAGGTGAAGTAAACAGCTGGGGGACAGCTTTGCTTGGGATGTCTGCACACATTCACGCCCAGCCACTCCTTTTGTTTATGTAATGTCACATCTGTGACCCTGTCTGCTCCCTGCTCCCACTAGGCCTTTCATCCTTTTTTCTGCTCATAATTTCCGCTCAATTTCATACTGTCTCGGCCCCTCCCTGCACGTGGGGACACGTCTTGGCTTTAAATCAACGATCGGACCCCCATTTCAAATCTCGATGAAATGTGATCCTTCTTAAACATGCAACGCTACTCAGAATGAAGATTTTGGAAAGTGTAAAACATTACCGTGAGCTTTTACACATTATGTTAATTTGCTGAATCAAATTAATCAAATTAGCACTGCATCATTGTGAAGTTGAACAAATTCAATAATTAACACTGTAAGGCTGTTTTCCACTTGTGTTCAGTCACTTTTGACTCCTACAGCTCAATGTAAATAATCTGATAAGTCCCTCTGCATAAAACGGAGAACATTTACCATTTATCGCAATTATATAAGTTCTCATCTGTCAGCTGTGTGCCTACCCTAAAATTTTGCCACTATTGGCCACAATCACAGCTGAGGGCCTAATATTTTTTTTAATAAATATCTGTGTTTTTTTAAGCATAACTTTTGAACCCATTGAAGCCCAGATTATTTATCAAAACATCAAGGTTTACACATAATTATTACTACATGTAGTATGAGCTTTTATTTTCTATTTAATTTCTTTACTTTGTGCATCTGCAGCATTCTTTGCTCTTCAAAATAAAGCAGACGTTTGAATTGGTTATACATCCTGGATTCCAACAAATTCATACTGAAAGTTTTTAAAAAGAGGTTACAAATTTGCAAAACCTAAAGCATCTTATTTTCTGGCTTCTACACTAAAATATAACCTCTTATACGTTTCAATATTAACTTTACTTCAAAGATTAAAGTTAAAATTAAATGTTAACTTTACTCTTTATGTTGTATATTTTGTCTATAAAAGAAGCGTTTCAGTTTATGTTTTCAATTTTGTAAGTTATCATAAAAGCCAGATAAATGTCAGAACATGTTGGACTTTTTTGCTCACTGTGAATTTACAGTGCAATGATGTCGTCTGCTCATTTTACGAAGACTAAGTTTTATAAGCTTTCGGTGTATTTTCTCATGCCGGGGAGCAGCCGATGATCGACCGGTGGGGGCTCGCGCTGTGACAGGAGCTCAGTTGTGAGGTGCTAATGAGAGAAAAGGACAGCCCGGCCACCCCTCCCGCACATTCTGCGCTTTGTTTCTCCCTCTGCCCTCCCGCCATCATTAGCTTAATGCGGCCCTCTCCCTCAGCTAAAAAAAAAAAAAAAAAAAAGAAAAGAAAAAAGGCCACTGCCAGTTTGGTAAAAGGTTCTCAGATGCAAATCTCTGCCCAGTGCTAATGGAGGTAAATGAAAATTAATTGATTCTCATTCAAAGGACTTTTCGGTTGCCTGTTCTCCCTCCGGGTTTTCTTAAAATGTGAACCTTACACCACCTCCACCCCAATGCTGGATATGAATAAAGGGGAGCAAGTAAAGATGTTGCAATACCTGGATATACTGTATGTATCAGATGGGAACTTGTATTCTCTGACTACAACCACAGACTTGGATGTGGCCTAATTTTTTAAAGTCACCCATTGCATGTAAATCATATTCTTTTTAATGATACCCTATGGTTTCTGTCAGACAGATAAATGCCAGAAAATTTAGGACTTTTTGCTCACTGTAAATTCAGCTTGGTGGGATTAGAATCCAGCGAGATTATAGGGATACATGACTATTAGTTTTCCTGTGGGAGATTCTCTGCAGCTCCTCCAGAGTTATCATGAGCCTCTCAACTGTTTTTCTAATTTTCATTTGCAGCTAATTGATTTTTTCAAATTTTTTCAAAACTTTGGATATTGTTTTATACCACAAAGTTGGGTAAAACGTAGCCCATTCCTCCATTATTTTTGTCCCCGTCATTGTTGATCTAGTGTGCACAGGCATGTCAGCATGTTCTACCGAACAACTGAGCAGAAAAGCTACTTTATGTTAGTGAACCAGGCAAGTACTAGTTTTCTCCATATAATCAAACCATGTTGCACTCAACATTTTTTGACTTCACTATAGTAATGTATCCTCCAAAACTCCTGTGGCGACATCCACACTCTATAAGCGCTATTAGCTAACACACAACAACATGAACTCTGGCCCCAATAACTCAAGTTAAGCTAATTTTATCATCAGACTGGAGCTGCAGTCAACCGTCATTCATTTGGCTCAGACACAGAGGAAAAACGCAGTAACAGCTGAAGAAAACATAGTAAGTAAATGTCCAGGATGACCACTTTGACTGAGCAGTTACTGATTTGGCACCATGTGCAGACAAACGCAGATGTTTTCTACTGGTAGAAGGCACATAAAGAGCAAAAACCTCAGTAAAACAAGGGATTTTCTTACATGATGAACTTTATGTGAAAAACAACAAGAAGGCTAACTAAAGGAAGGCTAAATTTGTGTTTCACGCTTTCAATACTTAAATGTTTCTAAATTTTCCTTTTGTTTTTCAAATTTAATCCACTTTTTTTAGGCCTGCCACAAAATAAAAACAATGAAATATATTGAAGACTGTGGTTGTAAGGTGTCAAAATGTGAAAAGTTCAACATAATATGGTTTCAATAAAAACATTTCCCACTTTCTTATAACCAGAGACTAGATGTTAGATACAAAGCCATGCAAAACAAAGAACTATCACATGTAGAAGATAAGAACATTTTAATCCTGCAATACTTCCTGATCTTTTGATAACATTTGCTTACCCATGAATCTATCAGATACTATTTTCCTTTTTGTTATTAACCAACCTTTGGTGGTACACCCTGTCCCCCTTTTTCTTCATTTTGAGGTGCAAAAGCATAGAGTAGGAATGAAATATTAACCAGGCAGAAAAGGGACAGCGACTAAATGAGTGAGCAGAGATTATGCCTAACCCTAACCCTAGCCCTATTCTAGGGATAGCAGAGAGGTCACGTTTTCAGTCAGGTTTTATTTTCTGATGAAGAAAAAGTCTCATTATATTGATAAACTAGTATATGTTGAGCAAGAGCTAAAAATACAGACCAATAATGAACCCAATAGCCCTATAGCTGCCAATGCCTGTAGCTGGGTGTTGGATGTTGTCCTACATCCAATACAAATGCAGAAAAATCATAAAAATTCAATAAAATTCTATTTAGTTCTGCACAAAGCAGATAAAGCGGCGTCACTATTCTCAGATACAGCTGATAGTGTAGCTGCAACTCCCCATTGATTACCCAGGCATAAAGACAATACAAAACGTGTAGCTGATGAGTAAGTTGTGCTTTTTCAACTAATTCTTGCATGCTCTCGCTTTTCTAATGCCGTCCTTTGTAAACGCCAGGAAAAAAAACTAACACTGGCTAACTGGAAACCAGTTTCATCACTGTCCCGTTTATTTCCCCTCGAGCTGATGAGAAGGGATCTAATCCTGTGTGAAAGTCTTGCTGCCGTGCATCTGAATTTATGGAATGCTGTGAAAATTGTACACATGGCGTTTAACTCATTGAGTGGAAAGAACTCCCGACCTCCCAGGAAGCACTATTCATATAAAACTGAATCACATTCACTGGCTTTGACCGCTGACAGATAGCTTTACATCATTCCTCGGACCGTACCGTGAGACCGCGGCGTCCATCAATTTAACAACCAAAAAATAAATAAATAAAAAAAGTAGGCACCCGTCAAAACGCCATCGACGACAGATTTTCCTCCTCTGTGGCCCAAGAGTTCACACACACAAAATCAGACAAAAACCAACACGTTTCTGAATCCCAAACCAATCAAACCCAATAAAACTAACAAAGCTGGGCGAGGTTTTTGAGTAGGCCATGAAAGAAAAAGAAGAGATGGCCCTACAATGAAAGCTGGTGAAAGGAGGGCCATTTGCTAAGCTATCATTCATGAGGTATGGGTCCCATGCCTGTACAAGCTTGCTCCCAGCTCCACACACTTGTTGCCATTGTGACACAATGGCAGAGAGAAGCCTCTGTAGTCCCGGGGATCAATTCAAACCCTGACAACACCACACTAAACCAGGGTGCCATTTGTTCAGAAGGAACCCCCTGAAACCTCTCTCCCCATCTGTCAGGGGGCCTCCGAGCCACTTTGTGTCCGTGTGTGTGTGAGAATGTGAGTGGGTGGGAAAGAAGGAGTGAGCAGGGAGGTTAATCAAGATTTTAGATGTGGATGGGTGTGGGGAGGAGGTCTCCTCGCGTGAATGTGTGGCAGGGGAGCATGATCATTATGCTGATTTTCCTTTTTTCTTTCAAGACGTTGGAAGAATACTTTCTTTCACCTTCCTTGTTCCCTCGGCCGGGCCAGTCTTCTGCCACCTATGCTGCCCACTTTTATGCTACGGCAGGGGTGGTCAAAGGAACAGAAATCTGGGAATCAGGTCAATTATGGATGGTGGCTTGCTGATAAGAGTGAAAGAAAGCTAGCGAGAGAAAGCGGCTGTGGCAGGGGAATGGAACCTGACAGCTGTATTTTTCCCATTATATAATTTGGACGAACACTGCTGGGTCGACGCTGCGAGCTCGGCCCGACCCGACCTCTGTTTTGTCAGACCTGTTGTGACGCTCCTAACTAGATCCGTTCTCACACAGACCTCCCCCTTGAGTAAACGTTTTCCTCCTTCCTGTAACTTCACACGCATCCTTGCACACCTGCAAATTCTCCAGCCGCGCCTTCATTTTCCACTTTGTGCGCCGGCCATTGACGGCGTAGAAAAGAAGCAACAAAGCAGGACAGATATTTGTTCTTTACTTCATTAGGAAACCTGAAGGGTCCCTTTCAAGCGCTTCCGTTTGAAAGCACAACTCCTGTTCAGTTCACACATCCGCGGTCCTAAACAAAAAAAAATAAAAAAAACAAACCGGGCACCGCGTCCTGCTGACCGCCGTATTCGGTTGAGGTTCGTGTTGGTTCTAGCTCACAATGGGACAAGTGGTGACCTCTGGCCTTGGCACTGACCCCCTCTCTTCCAGGGGTTAGTAGCTGAGACAGATGTGGGTAAACTTCCCCACGTGAACAAGAAGAAGGGGCCCGCTTGTTAAAAGACTCTGTTTTCTCCCTCGCTATAGAGAAAGTAAACCTCAAAGTGGAAGGTGGGTCTAATTGGGAAAGGTCTGGATACGGGTTCAAATAGCAGCGGGTCTGCTAAAGGGGACAAAGGATATCAGTGAGGTGTTGGGAGACTCAGGAGATGTCCCTTTGCTTTTAATTAGCACTAAAACATCCCCAAAATGTTTGATAATTGAAGACTTGTGATTAGAAGTCTTCTTCAGAAAAGAAAAATGAAAGGAATTTGTCAACTAATGACATTTTTATGGGCATTTTTCAAGTCATTCTCAGACAGAGGTGCATTCATCATAATTTAATGCGTTCCTAAACCAGATAGGGGCACAAATAATACTTTTAACAGATGACCTGAACCCATCGAGATAGACGAAACAGCTCAAGGCAGCCACTGATTTTACAATAAATCACCAGAAGATGTCACTGTCGGTCTGACCGCTCCATGATGCCACAGGCAGTTTGCCTTATTACAAAAGTGGGAGTTTTCTTTAAAAATGTATCCAGAAAAGACATTCAAGAAGCATCTAAAATTTATATCAACTGTGATAATGACATGTGTGACTTTAGTATTTTAAAAAAAAATGTATTTAATATTTGTTGCTAATATCCACATTTGATGCATGGCTCGGTATGTTAAGCCCTCCATGGTCCATTGACATTTCTATAAGTCTTTATGAAATTGCATTTTTGCTTATCTTTCACTGTATTGATGTAAGCTGCATATAATGTGGCCAGATTGTGTATTTGTAGGGGAAATTTCTTTTTATTTTCTCACATAATTTTAAACTAAACACAGCAATCTGACTCTTTAGCATTTTGTCAAGTTGTCTTAACATTTTAACTCAGTACCATAACAATTATAAATAACAGTGGTGCCTGGATTCTCATTTATTTTACCCACTGAAAACTGGTAAAATTTTCAGTGGGTATTGCTTTCTCCTGTGTATTAAACACCGGCAAAGCAAATAATTAAATACATTGTCAAGCTGTCATACCAGTTTAAGAGATAATGGCTCAGAAATGTAATTACACCCCATTTAAATAGCCAGGTTGGACACAAGGGAGACGTTTCCTTCTGGATTCCAGACACATCCCAAAAATGTGAGAGCGTTCAGTTGAGAGCAGCGTCTCTCCTAGTGCGTCCAAGGGAGTACAACAGCCCCGAGTGCCAACTCCTCAGTTTTGTCCCTGCTGAAAAGTCATAAATGTCTTGTTCCTATTGTGTGAGAACTCATCTCGGACATTGTCCTCTCTGGCTTTGCCCACCGGTAGCCAATAAGTCGAACATGGTCTCCTATCGAGCAGCAGTCTAGCATTCCTGGCATTTTCAGTCGGCTGTCCGGTCATTAGGTCAAAAGAGACACCTTCAAGCAGAGAGACCGTGTTGTGGCGCATTTTCATGGAGAGGAAGATCTGGTTGTCTCCACACTGGAATGCTTTTGTCTACAGCTGGTCTTTCAGCAGGCACACTGGTGCTGAACTACCCAAAGCGCCAGTTAAAAGCCTCAACAAATAAAAAATGTGTTTCTATATCAAGATATTTTTTATTATTTCAGTCATTTTTTACAATTAGATTATAGTAAAAATATGACTAAAATTATACTCACTTTTTTTTAATTTTTTTTTTCTACATTTTATCATTGTGATACATGGGAATTTAGGCTGAAAAGTCAATTATTTAAAATAATATTCACATCTAAGTAAATTAAATAGCAACCCTTCTTGCAAAAAAAAAAAAAAAAAAAGAAGAGATTAATCTAAAGCATTTCTGCACAAGTTAAAACCTTTAATTCAGTGGCGTTCAGTGTGATGCAGCAGACACAAATAGGGTCCAGATATGAAACTGCTGGGTAACATTTTTGCAAAATGATTAGTAGAAATGAATAAAGTAACAGAAAATGTAAGCAATCTATAACTGAAAACACTGTAAGTTACTGTTGCTGACATGAGAATAGACCAGCAGAATAAACTAGATGAAACAAGGATCTTTAGAAGCACACCATATATGGTAAGAGCATGAACAAAAAGATTAAAATGTTGTTTTTTAATAATAATTATGTTTATTAATTCTCATATGGAATAACATCCCAGACAATCAATAACTGTTGTGTATTTTTGCACATTTCCCCCAAAGTTTAACTTTTGGCTGCTATTTTGATTAATTGCTGAATATGATTCACACAAGAGTGAGTCAAGACAATGTGGAAAGATGGTAAACACATTTACAGAAACGTATGATGACAAAAGGAGTAGAAAAGAAGAAATAACCTGCAGATCATAAAGCAAAGGGAGGCTCTTAAAGTGCCTGAAAACCAAAGAAAAACGCACAAGGTGGAAGTGATCATTGGTTAAAGGCTGAGGATAATTGTCTGAATGTAGAGCAGCTGTGAGTAGACTCTGGATAAATGGAAGCAGCGAATCTGAAGAAAACATTAGAGAAATGACAGAAAATACTGTCCAGATCAAACATGTTTTTTTTTCTTCTTACGTTTACTGTTTGCCACTGTAGAAATGTTACGGTTTTCTGGTCTTATTTTTACGTGGGTTTGTGCTGAAAACCAGAACAAAGTTATGCAAAACAAAGAAAATAACTTCAAGCTTGTCTTTGCATGTCAGATACACAGTGCAGCTTTGCGTCTGATATGACGACGCACGTATATCAGTTTTAAAATTGGGCAGGTCAATATAGAGAGAGCCAAGAATTGTGGAAAAAACTGAATTCTGCAGAAAATTAACAGTAAAACTCTTATGAAGACGCTTCTTTTTCACCACTGTATCTAAATATTTTTTTCATTAAATTGCATGAGAGAGCAATTCTGAGTAATTTATTCCCATCTGTCCCTGTCTATGTTAAACATTTAATACATTACATTTTACAAAACATTTTCTTGCTTCTTTTGAGACCAGTTTTTCCTGAGGTTCACCCACACTAACCAGTAACAGCATTTCTGATTGCAGGAATTGCGGATTCAGTAATGTGAGTGGTACTACTGATAAACTGATAAACAAGCTGAAAATGTAAAGCCTCATCAGTTCAGAGTTAATGTCTGGTTAGTTCTGATTCATTTGACCCATAAAGAAAATAGCAACACAACAGCATACATTTTCTAAACCCTTCTGCTTACTTCTTGTTGAAGAACACTTTTATTTACCACTTTAGCCATAAATTTAAAGAAGAGATCACTCTTTAAACGGGACTGAAAACACTGTTACACTTGATAACCGCATCTATATCTCTGTTGCCAAAGCTGCCAGAAATTTACCAGCAATAGTTATGTTAAATTAATTCAGAACGTAATTCGCCAGCAGACATGATAAAGTTGTGATTTTCAACTGAGTTCCCATCCAGACCAGTCTCTCTGAATCTCATATCTTCCATCACCGGGGTTCCTTCCTGCTGCTGGTGCTTCGGTACTAATTAAATAGGAAGAGGTGGGGTGCATCATCCTGGACTGAGTCTGTGCTGGACGTGAATTACGGTGAATGATTGAACTGAGCTCCTGCAGGGAAAGAGACCAGCCTGAGACTGGGTCCTGTCTCCCAGCGAAAGCATCTGTCCAATTACCAGGCCAGTGGGAGGACCTACTTCATTACATCCTCTACAGGTTTCTGTTGGCTACCCCATTTTTACTTGACCTCGCCTGATTATTAGAATTGAAGATAAACTACATGTGGAAATTTTATTTTGTCTCTGCAATGTGAACACCATGGAATCAAGCCCTTTAAAAGCAACAGATCACTGTTGTCAGGTAAATTCCAGCAGTTTAAATGACAGAGTAATGTACCTCATAGTAAAACTGGAGGTACTACAAGAAAGCTTTGTTAGCTTTTCTACTGCAGCATAACAACAAATTGCATTGTCTTCATGCATACAATGTCAAAAAATGTCTACAATCTTACTGAAATTGGTTTGAGAAATAGCTGAACCTTCAATATAAAAACCGCCCAGTTTTATGTTGAAATGAAGCTGCCATAAGATCTTGTAAGTTCATGCTGTGACCAACTTCAAATCCTATTGAACAGGTAAGAAACATCCCAACAGCTGGAAGTGAGGAGAAATTCCCTCAAACCGATATACTGGTAGATGACAGATTGTTTCTTGCGTGATTTTTAATGAGGTAAAAATCAAACACACCTCACACACTCGCCACTCTATATGTGAAATAGGTGACTTTTTGTGACGCAAACTTGAGCTATTGAAGTTTTGCAAGTCTATAAGTGAGTGGGAAGAGGTACAGATGAATGAAAATGAAAAGAAACAGTTACAGAAAAGTGTTTCACTGTAAAGATGATTTGTTGTTTTGTTGAAACCTTAAGTGTGAAATAAACTTCAGTGGAGTTTGAAAACAAAATATGTGTGTAGCTTTATGTCTGGTTGAGCGATGTGTGTGCCCAGTTGATTTTTGTTTTTCTTTTTTTGGGGGGGATTTTATTGTAATCCATAGGGGCCCAGAAAATCTTTGGGAACCACTGCATTTGCGATTGGGTAACATTTAAAACTTTCACATTGTCGAGCAAGCAACCATTTCTCCACAGCCCAGGATCCAGATACTCGGTACGAAGGAAAGCGAAGGGAAAGTCTATGAAAAACAGTTTTCAGTCAGTGTTGGTGAACTCTGAGGGCCAGTGTTTTACCACTCTGCACTGAAAGCCTCGTTAATGGGAGATTATTAGATTTAATCTAGTAAAGAGGAGCGTGACGTTCAGATCGCCCTGTGGGCTCATCAGAGTCTCCTGAAACAGTGGGGAAATTCATCCAAGCCGGCCATATGTTGCCTCTCTCATGCCCCTGGCTCAAAGGGGGGGGGTGACTTGTGGGTTATTGTGAAGTCGAGGCTGTTCAAACACCACCTGAGGCGCTTAACTGGCAGGTAGCGGTCAGCGAGTTTCTGTGTTGTGTTTTGTTGATGCATCTCCGGGTCACCTGCGGAGAGGAGTAGGGAGAGCTTTGCCTCGGGGCGGGGGGTCCGCAGGACAGCAGCGGAGCGGTGAGGTACGGAGGGCAATCCTCCTGGGAGTCCTTTGAGTAGCTGGCTGCAAGTGGAATGTGCTTAGTCAGCAGGTTGCTGTTTTCATCCTGCTTAAGGAGTGAGAATGGAGAGTCAAGCTGATGCTAATTGTCACTGATCTGGCGAGCCGTGACTGAGATTTACCAATCTACTGTTCATATTAATCAACACTGACTCTTCCTCTTTGATCAATTCAATTAAGAGTCCTAGGTTTCTAAATGTTCTGTCCTTCCAAAACACTTTGGATTATAGAAATGAAAGAAGTGAAGACACTTTTGACACTTATTATCTGCTCTTTTAATTTTTCTTTCCAACATATAAAGCAAATTGTTTCTTTAAAGTGTTCAGTAATGAGTTGCAACAGAGTATTTTGGACCATAACCATCTGTTCTTGTTTCTCAGAGCAAAATGCTTCCAAAAACTGAAATTTGTCTCAAGACTGTCAAGAACTGTCATTCTGTGACTGAGAATCTAAAATCCAAATTTCAGAGGGTTGTTTCAGTCTGCTTTAGTAAAACTGAAATTGTGTGGAAAATGTCGAGTCTTGACCTGCGTTTTCTTCAGTGGTGTCTTTCTCATTGCTACTTTAGCATAAAGTTTTAACCCGTAAAGAACCTGGACGGCAGCATCTCCTATCTCATCTGCTGAAGTTTGGAGGGCCTTCAGTGTGGTCATGGTAACCTGGTGTTTCTCACTAGTTTCACTCGGTTTGTGAGGACGGTCTGATCAAGGCAGATTTACACCTTGGCCATGTTCTTTTCAGTTCCTGACAATGGGTTTAACTGAACTCAGATAAATGTGCAGCTATGCTAAACATTGACTTGATGGGATGGATATTTATATAGTCACTTGTTTTATGATTTATATTTTTATTAATTGTCATCATTTTTTTAAATCAATTTTCACTCTTTTATTTTTTGTGATGTTTTTGTTGTTTTTGTCATTTTGTTGATCATAATTTCTATGTGAAAGAAGCAAGCTTAAAACATCCAAGCAGGTGAACGGTTTGTGTAGACACTGTATTTCTTCCTTGACGGGAAACAAATGGGACGGACTCAGTGACACAAAGAGAGCACAATAAAAAAAACAAAAAAACAGGGAAACACTGACTCACAAAACACAGGAAAACAACTTAAAAAGAAATAATCCAGAATTAACAACAGAAACTACGGTTGAGATCAGTGTTCGAAAATTGGCTTTATAAATAAAAATTGCTTCAAGATTATTGCAAATTAAGGCATGGATGTAATGCCGCATTCCTGTGGATGGTATGTTCTCCAACACGACTCCATGGGTGCAGTCTGCAGCCACATGACTCAGTAGCCTTTCTGTTCCCTGACTGGAATCCCTTTGTTTCTCTTTGGACACGGTACGACTAACCGCAGGGCCTCCAGACCACTGGAGTACACACACAGACGCACAAGCATACCTCAACGCCAGCCCTCCGTGCCCACAACTGATGGAGTGAAGGTCATTCATGGCAAACTGCGTCCCATGAACAAGGCTGAGATTTACTGGCTGGAATAATGACGGGAGGGCAGCATTGAGGCACTGATGAGATTTTAAATTTGCATAAGGTCCCAGAACTTCAAAGAACACCAAAGGGTTTTGTTTCCATAATTGTTTAATGCGCTGTTTGCACTGCCGTGATACCATCAAGGGAAACTGTTGTAAAAGTGACTTTTATTGGAGGAAGATGTTGAAAGCGGTTTTTTTTTGGTTTTTTTACCCAGAGGGACAATTACACAGATTAAACTCAAGCATCAGGATCAACGTGTGTTCGATGGCGCTGTGAGCTGCATCGCACCAGCCTGCAGAAACCTTGTCCCCGCTGTGTGCCACAACGCTGTGCACAGCCAGCAGATTAAAGGCCTCGGCCCCCTTCGTCCCCCTGTTTGTCCCCATCCAGCCTCCAGGTGGGCACTGCTAATGAGCCCCAGTTTTAACTCCAGAGAGGGCCTCTTCTTCCCAGGGTTGGCGGGGGCCAAAGAGGGGGCACAAGGGGATCTGCTGGCTGGGTCAGTACCAGGCAGGGGGCCTGGAGATGGGAAAAGGCTGAAGTATACAAGAGTGAGAGCTAAGAAAAAAAAAAAAAAAAAATCACACTTTTCAGACCCCGTTGATGGCGATTTTGTCTACGAGTGTGGGAAGATTGAGAGCGAGAGCTTTAGGAGGAGAAAAGGTTGTGCCGCATGGTGCTTTCTGAAACAGAAGTCCACTTTGTGCTCTTTGATCTGTGTTGATTGTAAATGACCACACAGCATCGCGCTTGTTTGCATGCGTGCTGAATGCGCCAGCGGTAGGTTCCCTTTTTTGCCTTTACAGTGTGGGAGATATTCCTGAGCAAACAAGCCCTCCTTCATCCGTGACATGACACAAGAGGAGCGCAGTGACTAATGGCAGTGTTTGTCTGATGCTGCCAGCCTCCACTTTTGTTTCCCAGCTGTTTGATGTGATTGATACAAGAGGTTTGAAAGACACAACTTGTCTTGTGGGCAATGTTTGGCCCAAAATAAAAGTTAAAAGGAGGAGGGCTTTGCTGTGATCTGTGTGAAATCTCCACATCACAGGGAAGAGGAAGGGGCGATGATGTTTGGGGTTCAGAAAAGGGCTTTGATGATGGGATGAAGTTTGAAGTGACCACAAACAGAAATGTGCTACAAGGAAGTCGGGCCGCAGGGTGACGCTGGGTGAATTTAGCAATGATCACAAAATACTTTTGAATCGAGACGTGAACGAAAACGCCAACTGATACCAATCAACCTCGGAGAGGAAACGGTGATGATAGGGCAGGCAACCGAGCACAGTTACAGGATTGTAGCAGTGTAATCGAGTTCTGCATGATGAATACAAGAAATACAACTAGAATTTACCTCGTCAGAATAAACGCACTGTAAAAGGAAGCCTGAAATTTTTTTTTGCTGTATTCTCTATTTTGCAAAACTTTGCCAAGTTAATGAAAGTGTCTTGATTACATGTTTACAGTCAGCAGCAGGTGAAATTCAACTCTCTTACTTTCTCTTGCATGCGTACTTCTTTTATAATCCCCCTGAAGAGCACTCCCTCAATATAATGCTGCCACCGCCGTGCTTTACTGTTTGTCAGCGTGATGTGAGTCAGTTTAGACTAACAAAAACGTGTGCCATCAAAACATTGATTAGGCTCTTTAAACCAGCAAACCCTAAGCCTCAGAATTGAAGAGATTCACATGAGCATTTAATATTCCCTAACCAGTACATTTCTCTATTCTAATAAATGAGTAGCCCAGCCGCTAACCATTCGGTCACCACATCTCTCAGACTCTGCACACTAGGACAAGCAGTGATCTTTTTTTTGGTTGCTCTCCATCCTTCTTTGTGTGTCAGAGCAGTTGGTTTTACTGAGGCACCGTCTTCACACATGTTGGACCCCCTGCCATGCTGGTCAGTCACAGTGGAACACCCCTGTTTCATAGGTTCATACCACAGCCATAAAGGAGTCTTTGTCACCCGGTAAGCGGGGTCATCTCTTCTTTCCGCTGGCCAATAAACGCTCGCATTTCTTATGATTTTGCTTAGCTTGTGAATAACTTGAATTATTCACAGGGGAAATGAATAAAGGATTCATTTGCATTGATTTTGCACCAGCATAATGGGAGTCATTTTTATGAAGAAGAGTGAGAGAGTCCTGCACTTCTTTCGGCAACAGAACTGGACAAAAAGATCAATGGCACCTTTAATATGGTATATAATCGAGAGGGGAAATCTCCAAACTGCTGCTTTGTGTTTACTAGTCAGAGGGATTTTCCACTTAATCTGCGTAAACATGGGTGGACTGTGACTTTTGTGTTTGGAAATGACACATTTTGGCCATGAACCGACAAGACATCAGTCTGCATTTAAATAATTTGGCTTGAGAAGATTTGGAGGGTTTCTTTATAAATCCAGACAAACTGATGGGCTGGTATGTTAATGCAGCAACAAATGTTCCCCTTTTTTTAAGTCTAGTTCACCAAGAGCCTGTGAAAAATCTTGTTCTCCATTAGTTGTGTTAGGTTTTGTGTGGAACGGATTAGACACAAGCTCAATTTGAGCCAAAAGAGTTTCAAAAAAGGACAATTTTCTGCTTCGTTTTTATCTCGGTGTTTATTTGGTGCTTGCATTTGATACACAGGAGCTTTGGTGAGTGAAACAGTCACACATGACTTTTACATAGAGTTTGAAAAGTTTTGATCAACAATGATTATTTAACAAATAACACGACACTTATTTGCTGAATAGAGACTGAAGTAACATATTTTTCTTATTCTTATTTTCACACTCTTGTTTTTATTCGCATTTTGTTACGTTTTAAACCCAACAGTTGGTGTACTCTATTAGGATCTTTTGAGAAATTGATAATTATAGCTGCAAGTCCTTTGAATAAATCTCAACCAACTTTCTATACTAATACACCATCATTTTTGCCAAAAGATATCCCTCAGTGTATTTAGGTTGGGAATTTGACCACGCCTTTCTAGCTCGTCAGTACACTTTGATCCAAATGGTCTCTTTGGATCAAACTGGGACCATTTTGATCCAAATGAATGTCAAGTGAGGCAAGTTTCAATCTTTGCAGCCTCTTTCAGATCTTCTTCCTACATTGTCCTGTATTGAGCTCCATCCATCAATTTCTATCAGCTACAATGTCTATACTGAAGAAAAGCATTGCCACAGCATGATGTTGCCATCACTATGCTTCATAGTGATGTGACTGGGGTAATTGCTAGTGTTAACTTTTTGGTGTACACAGAATTTTGCCTGCAGGAAAGGAGAAACAATTTTGGTGTCTTTTGACCTTGTTTGCTGTGTCCTATAATATTATTGAGAACAAACTACAAACAACATTAGAACACGGCTTGGTGGGTTTCAAAATGTAAATGTGGAAAAAACATTGAAAACCATGCACTATTTTTCTTCTACTTCACACCTTTTAAAGGAAACGCACGCTACATTTTTTCCACAAGTTCTGCTGTAAATTGAGAATGAATAAGTCGAGAATTGATTCGAAGGAATCGTCATCATTAGACTCTACAAAAATATAATTTTTACCTTCAGTGTCTATTTTTTTTTTTTTTGTGTGCCCAGAGAATGAGGAAAGTGGGGGCGGATCACCTGTTCCACGAAGCCCAACCTTTCTTTCCCCCCAGAGTTCCCAGAAGGGCCAGATCTGTCACAGCACATTGCACTTCATGGCCATGACTGAGGTGCCGCAGCGTGGACGGTGGCAGAGCTCAAAGGCCTGCTGAAAGACTGTAATGTAATTAAGTGGACAGTCTCTCAGACCCATTAGCTCCAAAGGGCTCTGCAGCCCCGACACGTTCATTCAGTTGGTGGGCTGCTGTGTGTTTTGGAAAGGCAGGGCGCTGAAGTCATCTGAAAAGGGCCTCCTGTTGCACTCATCGCGCCCATTGTTTTGGAAGAATGTTATTAGCTGGCGAATCGGGTTTCTGCGCCCTCCTGAGGGCGACTGCAGAGATTTGTTTGGCAAATGCAGGAAGATTTTGTTCTTGCAAATCACTTTTTGGTGTACACTGAATTTTAGGGGGAAAAAATTACTCTGTGGTGAACTGGGCCGGATTTTAGATAGGCCTTACAGGATCAGTATCCAAGGGCCCCATAGATTTTTTTGTCATTTTTTTTGTAACATTGTACTTTGTATAAAACTCATAACGCCACTTCACATAAGTTGTATAAATATTTTTATGAATATAAGCAATACCAAAGTATTTCAAAATAATAAAGTTTCGACATTTGGAGTTCCTGGCCAGGAGATGTACGAAATCTACCATGCTTCAGTTCATACCCGCTGATGTACAGGACTTTTTATTAATGTACTGTAATTTGTATAATTAAAATAGATTTCCATCAGTGGATAGGGCACCGAACGCAGACTCAAGCCCAGGGATGCACATTCTTGTAAATTCAACTGTGGTTGCGAAAGCAGAGGCTTTTTTTAAACTGTTAAATATAATTTAGCAAAAAGTATTCAATAGTTTTCACAAGTATGTAGAAACACCATTAATCAGATGAATTCTTTGGTTCACTTCATCTCTAATTTCTAAAACTTTTTTCTTTTTTTTTTTTCTTTTTTTTTACAGAATCACCGAGTCTGATTTCTTGAGGGTTCACGTTTATTATCCCGTTCACGACAGCCGTCTCATCTTGTGAGATATCACTTGTAGATCTTCGTGATTTGACGTAAAAACTATTTAACAAGCGAGCCGTGAAAGCCCCGCTCTCATCTAATCGCCTGCTATGTAAAAGCGTAGCTTGCTTGAGCCGTGTCGTTTGCGAAACAACCCTCAAACATTTATATAGGAATCAAATTAAAGGTTCCAGCGATTTCCAGAATTCGATTTAGTGCTTTGTGTTTACCTAATCTCTGGCATTCACACAGACACCAGTGGAAATGTCCAAATGCGTCACTGCACAGCTTTAAAGACCTTTCCCATGTATAGCAATCTAGTGACCCATTCTAAATAACCTATATCATCAGGGGGACTGCTGTTTATAAAGGAGTCCATTGGGATTTCTGCTGAAAGGCTTTTTTTTTGGGGGGGGGGGGGGTGAAACCCTGGATGAAAAGTGCAAAGAAGCGGATAAAGGCAGCTGATAGTAGATGTCAGAACGCCTTTGGGAAGAAAACAAACTGCAGAGGCCAATGTGAGCTGACTTAATCTGATTAGACTAACCTCATCAACAGCCCACTTAAAAGGAAGAAGAAAGCCCCGGATTGGGGCGAGGAGCAGGAGAAAAGGGTCTCTCTCCCCACTGCTCTGAAAGCCACAGAGGGCCCAGTGAAACCAGTGAAAACACCACATTGTACTGGACATGCTGGTCCGCAGACGGCAAAATGACAACAAGCTGCTTGAAAAGCGAGGCAAATATAATTGATCACAGACTTTTTTTCTCTCTCTCTCTCCCTTGCTCTCTCTTTCCCCTGCAGGTATGAAATCAGCTAGGGGAGTAATGAGATTAAGGGAGAATAAAATGAAAAACTACCACTTTCACCCCCGTTTGTGGCACAAACATGCAGCTTTGAAGCCTTTCACCGAGTGCACACAAGGCCATGAGAAATATTCCCAAATTTATATTAATTTATTCAAATTGGGGGAATTTCAGCAGAGCACCCCGCTGTCTGTGTGAAACATCAAAGTGGGAACTGTCGAACAACAGAATTGTTTTTTTTTCTTTTGTTTTGTTTTTGATAAAAGCTCAGTGGATGGGTGTAAGAAAAAATGTAATAATGCATCGGGCATTTCCCCAAATGTGTGAAATCTCCCTCAACAATAACAATACATGTGACATCTCTCACTCTGCCCTGATTGTTTCCTGAACCCCAGGAAGGAGTAATTCTTGAATTATTCTACAGGAAAGAGTTAAACGTTTTATGCCTCAGGATTTATTTAGCCGGAGTTTTAGACACTTTTGTTAATCCCTGTCATCTGGGCAAAATGTGTACACCGAAGTGCTGGAAGTCTTTTGGTTCAGAAGATCAGGCCTGCCGCTGTCAGGAAGCTTGTTTAAAAATGCAAAATTAGATATTAAAAAAAAATTTACTTTTGATGTTTCATTTATATTTTTAATTTAAAATCTTCAACATTTTCGCTGATTCCCTTTTTTGTGAAATACCTCAAGTTCAGTCTGACTGGGTGGAGAAGATGTGTGAGTTTTCAAGTCATTCAATGGTTTCTTGATTGGACTTGGGTCTGTACTGCGACTGGACTCTACCCATCTTCCCTCTGTCTGGCTCAATTCTCCCAAATAAATATGATGCATGACCTCTATGTGTTTCTAGGGAGATGATATGCAGATCTCTGCAGCTCCTCCAGAGTTACAATAGTTAAAGCCATCGTAACTCCAAGTTTGGTAACAGAGGTGGAGATCAGAGGTAGGATTGCTGTGGAGCGTTATTGTTTCTTTTTCTGGATGTTGGATTGAACAGTGCTCAATTTGATGCTCAAATCTATTGACTTACAACCTAAATCTGCCTTAAAGTTATCCACAGCCTTATTTCTGACTTATCCTTCCTCTTGTAGGAGTGAAAGATGTATTCAGGGGTATCTGCCTTGTCAATAAATTGCTAGTCTAATGAATTCATTTCAGGTCTCATTTAACCAGAACATTACAGCTTTTATGTTTTATGACTTCCTTGCAAACCACAGGTGTATTCTTCCCCTTTTTTATGAGATTAAAAACCCAAAGGTGAGATGAATTAACTAACTGGATTAACTCCGAGTTCAGTCGTTTGCCCTGGATTTTAAAGGGCATCAAAATAAAGGAGGTTCATATTTTCATGTAATGTAAGGTTTTGAAAAACAAGTATTGTTTCACTTCTAATTCACACTTATGTACTGCTCTGTGTTTCTATCACTTAAATTCTCAATACTCAAATTGAGGTTTGTGGTTGTAAAGTACCGCAGTGTGACAAGGGGCACGAATACCTATGTGGTGCGTATTTCTGGAGTGACGAAGCTGCTCCATCTGAAACAAATCCACAGCCACCCAGAGAGGCAGTGTAACGACTCTGAGTTGAGGATCAGTCGCTGTAAACGCATCACCTACAGCACTTGATTTGGGAGCGTGTGTATGAAGGGATTGCCCAGCCAACTCCGGCTAATGCAGATATAATTGACTCTCCGTCTGCATTCTGCTCGTGGATTTGGAGAAGTGCACAGACTCATTGTGGAACAACAAATTAAGCCGGCAGCAGTCAAAGGGGGCCGCTGAGCCCTCCGCGAATCCAGACAACAGGCCGCTGAACTCTGCTAAATCTGCAAACACGGCTTCTCTCTCCTTTTGCCTCCACTTTCATCTCCACCGACATCTCCTCCTGCAGACCTCTGTGCCTCGTAAAGCCAAGTCGAAAGCAAGTACTTCTGGCCCTCGACTGGTGAATGCAGATCAGTAGAAGAGTTACTTTTCTACATTCCTCAGTCCAGCAAAGTCAGCATCAGCTTTATAGATGCTCCTGTATGAGACTCATTCAATGAAATGAAATGCAGGAGATGTTAGACAATGTCTAACATTGATATAAATGTTCTGACTTTCGCTCTACATGAACAAG
The DNA here is from genome assembly GCA_903067055.1 of Poeciliopsis paucimaculata. NCBI lineage: Eukaryota > Metazoa > Chordata > Actinopteri > Cyprinodontiformes > Poeciliidae > Poeciliopsis > Poeciliopsis paucimaculata. The sequence goes on along the minus strand of CAEGAD010020409.1, from coordinate 32,725 downwards.
TTCTACTTAATATATTGAGAATGAATCAATTAAAACCCTATCAGCTCCTCCGCTTCAGGAAACAGTTGTGTAATCTCTGTAGCACTCTGTAGAATTAGCTCTGCTTCATTTGGGCAGCTCCGAAAGCAAATAAAGGGAAGTCCACACAGCTGGCTCTTGAGACTCTGGATCCTGGGTAAACAAGTGTCCAGCATCCCCCAGCAGAGCTCACCCACAGAGGGACATGAGCCACCGAACAATGACTTATCCTCCACTAGAGACCAGCCGGATCTGTGGCTTAGGAAAGTTTTATTACATTCAGCTTGTTGCAATCGACAGCAAGAAAGGGTAAAAGATGTCGCGATCAGTTTGAAGGCTGGCATATCTGCATCCCTGAAATTATCACTGGTTCTACTATTAAGAGGGATCCGTTGATTTAACATGCAACTGCAGGACTCGGGAGACAGATGTTGAATCGGTTTTCCGGGTAATTTGATCACTTTCAAATTTTACTTGTCATTAACACTTTGGGTTTCCATTTATTTTGTGTCCACGTAGCATAGAATAGCTTAAAAAATATTGTCAGATAGTGTAAATATACCAAATAATCTTAGCAAATTGTTCAGCTTGATATCGAAAGCAAAACTGTGTGATGCTTAATAAACATTTAGAGCACAAATCTTGGTCTTCCTAGATGTGAGACTGAAAACTAAAGTCTCACATCTTCTTTTATGTAGATGTAAAATCTTTTAACGTTTTCAGTAGAGTGGCAGGTCTGGACTAAAGGTGGGTCAGTTTGAAATTGTCTGCCTACCCTAATCCAACCCTCTGAAGCTGTTATGATAAACTGGTTATTTAGATGTGTGTCTGAACATGTTAAAATTAATGCTCTTTACAGTAACGATCACTTCCTGGAAACAAAATGTTCTCAAGCTGAGGGTTTTATCTGTTTCCTTTTAGGATACTGTATGTGATTACCTTCTTCAGTCCTCGTAGGAAACAATACTGACTTTCAACAAAGCATTTCAGTCTTAGTTTAAGCTCAAGCATTTCACAGGCTATTAGCATTTTCACAAACTCAGATGATTAGCATTTCACTTCTTTCTCACTCTAAGTTGGTGTTTCCTCACTGTTTCGCCTAAAAGACTCTTTAATTGTTCATCTTGGATATTTCATGCTATAAACAAAGATAGTATGCTTATGTCTTGTAGGATCTCCCACTCTGTCATGTTACGCACATTATCATACATAAATTGTGGAGAAGGAGAACATCTGATTTGCTACATTCACCTTGAGGATCTCCACAGGATGTTCAATTGCTGGCAGAGATTTACCACATGCATGATTTGATTTTTCTTTACGCTGCCACATATTGTCACCTTCCTAAAATAATGGCCCAAGTCATTTTTTGCCGAAAGTTATTTGTTTTTATTTTTTGCCCAAAACACCTTTTGGAAAGAAAGAGGTGATTGGCAAAAATGTGACGATATAATAAAGTGTCTGCAGTGCTGAAGAAATATGTAAGTTGACATTCATGTTTTTTAACACTTTTTGACTTCAATTTAGATTTCATTTGTTCAAATTATTATTAGTTTTTTTTTTTTAACTTTTTCTTCAGATGAAAGCAAGTAGCTACATCGTGGTTCTTTCTAAATATATAAATTTTTGTCACTGTAAAATATGTATGAAGTAATAAACTACCTTGACATGTAAGAACTGAAATCTAGATTTATTATGACCATTATTTTAATGAAAAGTTAACACTTGTATTTCTTATGTTAGTGACATGGTTACAGTACATTTAAGTGCATTTGTAGAGAAATATAACCTACTTATCAAATTGATAAAGTAAATAAATTAGAGATATGTTTTTATTTGTTCTACAGTACATATTTGCTGCATTTTAGCACACAGATGTATTAAATACACTTTAAATGGCGTTTAGCTACAATTAAAGTGCAGCTGAAATATACTTAAAACAAAGTTTATAGATTCAAATTAGCAGATTTTAAACAAAGTGAATGTTAAAGATAAGGGAAATATATTAATAATCTCTATGACTGCAAATCATAAACGTCTTCCAAAATTATTCACATTTACTGCAGATTTTTCAATAGGGAAGTCCAGGAAGCGCCACCTTGTGGCGATTTGAAGACAAACTTTGGATTTTTTTTTTTTTTTTTTTACAGATCCTTATCAGCGACAGAATAAAGAAACGTCGCACCAAGGAAAAAAATTCAAGATTTTCCAGATCAATTGGAGCTTCACTACTGAGAAAATACAATTTGTTGAAAACTATTTTTGGACATATCTGAAATTGGCCACACACACACACACACACGCCCACGCACACACACACACACACACAAAACAAAACAAAATTTTTCCAACAATATTCCCAGTAAAATAATGAAATATAAATGGATTAACATAAAGTTGATGAATAAATCAACTTTAAACGTAATTCTTTTTCAAAATCGGATTATGTTTTCAGAACAGACGAAAGCTCATTCGCATTTTTACTTGAAGCCACAAGATGGCGCCCTTTCTCTGTACTCAATATAAAAATCCACAGGATGAAATTGAATCTTGAGAAAGAAACGTGTGTGTAAATTGCGTCTTTTGAAGGCAATAATAAACATTTAATATCCTGTTTCACCTTAACTCAAAAATATATCTACAGAGACACAATGCTAGGAAAACCTTGGGGAGACATTTCAGTTATTTTATTTTGAAAACAAAAAGTTTTAGTCTTTAAATTATGAGCGTGAACTCATGTTTAATAGAGTATGGCAAGGTAGACTACTGCCTCTCTATTCTATTCTATTCTATTCTATTCTATTCTATTCTATTCTATTCTATTGTCCATAACTGCAAGGTGTCCACACTACCATTCTTGGGTTTTGTTTTATAGGTCATTGCTCTATAATCTGCGAGTTTTGGCACGTGCTCGGTGCAAACCCTAGAAGAGACTGTGCGCGAATGGCACGCGGACAGATGTGGCCCTCTCGCCCTCCACCTCCTCCACCGCTGCGAGCTGCTCCCGCTCCGGGATGATTGACACAGAGGTGGCGGCGCAGCCAATCGCAGAGCGCGCTGCCTCATTTGTGTAAAGTGGCTGCACGCCATTGGCTTGGAGCGTGCTGCTGCGGACCGCCTCGCGTGCCATTACAGACGTCTCCTTGGAGGCACATGAGGATTCCTAAAATAGATGGACAGCGCATTTGTTTAAAAGCTTAAAAGGGATTTATTAGTTACATGGAGTTTTTAAGTAAACAATTAAAAATAATATACTTTGTAACATGTAAGAAGTCAGTGAAGCGCGTTATTTCTTACGGGAAAAGTTGAACATTAATATCCACTCATACAAAATATGTTGTTTAGTTCTTACTCTGTTTACTTGTTTCACTAAACTTAAATTGGTAAAAGTCAAACCACATTCTCTCCGGACAAACACTCGCACACACATATCTCAAGGAGCTTTAAGATTTTTGACGAGAAAGGAGCAAAGTTGGAGGCAAACATCCAGCGAATTCCCCCCTCCTTATCACTTCAGCGCCCGGCTCGGCTCTCGCTTTGTTGTTTGTCCCCGCAGGGCTGATTGAGCAGCGCGTGACTGACGGCCCGCGGGGGTGTTGTCCAATCAGCGGTCTGCCCCGCGCCCAAAGGGTGAGTCCTCTCTGCTATTGGCTGAGGCGAGTGTGGGAAAGAATGCAGAGAGGGTTTCACACGAACTGGGAGCACGCGAGCCGCCTATAAGTACCGCAGCAGCGCGTGTCGGCGGCACAAGGCGTAGAGGAAGTCGATGCGCGCGGCGCCACGCACGGTTCGAACGCGCTCCGGTTCTGGATGACAGCTCGGCGATAACGAGCGGAACAGTTCAGGCGGAACTTTGATGGTCTGCAGTGGCGCTTCGTGATTTTTTTTGTTTTTGTTTTTGTTGCTGCTGTTTTTAATCTCTCGCTGCGATTTCCAAGAGGATTTTACTTCTTCGCGTTGCTTATTTCTGTTATTATCACTTTGAACCTGCTGTGGTCCATAATGCCTGCTGACACTATGGAAAAGCAGACGGCGTCTCCCATCGCCGGAGCTCCTGCCAACGGATCACACACACCGGACAAACCAAAAAATGCCAGCGAGCACAGAAAGGTAAGACTTGGAACGCGGGTTTGATTTGTCCGGCTGTCATCATGTGTAATAGTTCGCGTTGACAGAAACCGTGCGGAAATATTTACGAGAGAACGTCTCGGTTTCTTTACAGTCGTCTAAACCCATTATGGAAAAACGACGGAGGGCGAGAATAAACGAAAGCCTTTCGCAGCTGAAGACCCTCATCTTGGACGCACTTAAGAAAGATGTAAGTTCAATGGAAAATATTCTCTTCAGTGAGGAATGTGCTTAGATGTTGTCTAAACTCTCCCTGCTCCCTCATGCAGAGCTCCAGGCACTCCAAACTGGAAAAGGCAGACATCCTGGAGATGACGGTGAAGCACTTGAGGAACCTGCAGCGCATGCAGATGAGCGGTAAGTTTACTTGTTCTTGCACGTGTGTCGGGATGCTCGATTAAACCCCACTTTAAGCAGAGGGAGCCGCAAACACGCCACTAAAACCTTTTCTTCTTCTTCTTCTTGGTCTTTGCCAGCAGCGCTCTCAGCAGACGCGACAGTGATGAGCAAATACAGAGCCGGATTCAACGAGTGTATGAACGAGGTGACCCGCTTCCTGTCCACGTCAGAGGGGGTGAATGCCGAGGTGAGGTCGCGGCTCCTCGGTCATCTGTCCAGCTGCATGGGTCAGATGATGTCCGTGACGTACCCGCAGCAGGCTCCGTCCCAGCCGGCGCACCTGGCCCAGCCCCTGCACGTGCAGCTCCCGTCCACCCTGCCCATCAGCTCCAAGCTCAGTCCCGCGGAGGCCGTCTCTCCCAAGGTGTTCGGCGGGTTCCAGCTGGTTCCCGCGACAGACGGACAGTTCGCCTTTCTGATCCCCAACCCGCCCTTCGCCTCCGCCGCCACCACCTCCCCTGTTATCCCCCTCTTCTCCAACGCCGGGATGCCTGTCGCGGTGAACGCCAGTCCGGTGCACGGCAGCTCCGCGCCGACGGCGGCGTCTCCAGTGCACGGGATGACGTCATTCTCCGGGGTGCCCCAGGTGGTCAGCCCGGTGGGGGTGAACGCCGGAGCAGAGAGCAGTGAAGCGGTGTGGCGGCCTTGGTAGCTCAAACAAAAAACACACAAAAAAGGGGGGGGGATCCAGACACTTGCAAACTTTCCCAGATGAAAGTTTTACCTGAAACTTTTACGCAACTGTTGCGGGGTTTAGCCTGCGACTTTTCCTCTCCAGGATGGCGACTTTAACCACTTATGCCCCCCCTACTAGTTCTGAATGTTTCGTTTTATGGAACAAATGTTGCTAAAAAAAAAAAAAAACAAAACAAAAAGAAAAAAACAAAACAACTTTTTAAAAAAAACAGCGCATGTCTTGTTTTTTTTCTTTCTTTTATTCTAATTTATTGTTAACTCCAACATTTGGATGTCGGTGATAAAGGTTCAGACAGAAAATTTATAGGAGACCTTTGTTATGAAGTACTTTTTATGAAAAGATTTAGTTTTGTACAGAGCTGTTATTGATTGTTATACCAAAGCTGTTTTATATTATGTTTTGTGTTTAAAAGAAAAAAGAAAAAAAAAACTGAAGTTGGGTGGTAACCCAGGGTTTAAATAAATGAAACTTCTAAAAAAATATATGAATGTCTTCAGTTTGCCTTTGTCATGCCCCCCCGCCCCCCTCTTTTTTCTCGTGCGTAAAAGTTACATTTCGTGCGTAAAAGTCAAAGGGATCATATTTCTGATGGAAGGTCCAACGTCTCAAGTGGCACCTTGTCACCAGTTTGGCGGGAGCTCCTTACATCTGGCCCTTTAGAGATTCGTCCCTTCGGACAATGGCGGGCGCGTTTTTTTCTATTGCTATAAAGGTAATTAAAAGTTTGAAAGGGGGTCTCATCCTGTATGCAGCGGGAGGTATAAGAAGTCTTAAACCCCATTCATGAGCCTGGGAAATGCGCTCAGGGGTTAATGTCACTAACAGATTGCCTCAGTGAAAGAATATGGAAGGATCCTCGCTGTCTTTTGTGCACCGATTGTTCAATTCCGCTCCCTGTGTGTCTGCCTCGATAAAGGAGAGGACGTCCCACAGTCCCACGTTCATGCGCATTGAAAAGTCCCCACTTCTCTTCCAGACCCTGTGTTTATTCCCACGTAAACCAATATTTCCCCCCGTTCGCAAGGTCCCGGGACCGAGGCGCAGTGTTTCTGTTTCAGGCGGCGTTGCGCTGGCCGTGTGTCGGCCGCCCGCGGTCAGCGTGCCCCCTTGATTTCGGCTCAAGTTAGAGCGCGGTGACCGCCGGTCAAAACCCCTCAACATTTAATACTGCACCAGCGCATGGCCAACGCAGACCTGAAGAAAGAGAGTCTATTCCTGGAGCCACAACTCTCTTGTGACTCTCACACTTAAAAAAAAAAAAAATTATACAAATTTAGGCTTTTACCTTGAAAGACAATTGTATTAAAACTATTCTGATATTGGGATTTCTTATGTTCGTCTTCTTTAGAACTTGTATATTGGCTTATAAACGGATTATGACTGAAATATTCTTATTAAAATTATATCACCACAACAGCGACAGCATTATACATTGGGGTGATGTGTATATGAATTTCTCACATTTGTCCTTATATGGACAATATTGTCCAATAATTTATTATTATTATTATTATCATTGTTATTATTATTATTATTAGTAGTAGTAGTAGTAGTAGTATTAGTCTGTTACTGTGGATCTCTTTAGTCTTCATCACATTTCAGGCAAAATTTTGTGTCGGGAAAACAAAGTTTCCATTGTGAAACACGGTGATGGCAGAGTCATGCTGTGGGGAGGCTTTGCTTTAAAAGGAACGGGGGACATGTCCGGAGATACTGGGTAGCTGTAGCCAAAAATCAACAAACAAACAAACAAACAGGACAGTCCTAGAACAACCGCCCACCTAAAGGGTGCAAACGATTTTAGACTGAGGTTGAAGTTCTCAGAGGAAACATTAAGCGCAAATGTATGTCCAGGAATCTTTACATATTTGAATGTTTCACATGCTGAAATGACTTATGGTGGTAATTTCTCACAGCTCCTGGTTTTACAACGCGTGTCTTTGCAGCTGGACTCCTCTTGTTCATTCGTGTACTTGCCTTTCTGGGCTGTCACCCTCCAGCGCGCCGTTGCCCTGCAGATGACACCGCCAGTAAACTGGCATACCGAAACTCCGCAGCGAGTGACGCTTTCAGCAGCTTCCTCCAGCGCGGGGGCATACTGAAACACCAGTTGGCAGCATGTGTGGGTTCTGCGGTCGTTCCTCCTCTTTCGCGTCTGAGTTAACAGTTCAGATATGCCTTTATGGAGCTGAGGTCGTGAGAACCGAGCGAACTAGTCTGCCTGCGGCCTGGCGCGGTGCCACTCAGTAATTCCCCGCTGACTGGCTGGGTCGTGGAGCTGCTCTGCGGAGGTGAGGAGGCGAACACAGGCGCGCGTGGACGCCGAGTGCGCCTGGTTTGACGTAAACGTGGGGTTTGGCTCCAGTGGCTGTGACGAAGTTGTATTATTTCACTATAAGTTGTGTCCCATTTGAAAAATAAATTGAAATATGGGTCTCCCCACCCCTTTGTTTTGTTTTTGTTTTTTGCAGTGATTGCATAGCGCAACTGTAATCCATAAAGAAGACGCTTCAATGCGCTCTGTACATCAGAGCCAATAAATGCTCCACATTTGAACCCAGAACCTAGGAAGTTCTACTCAACCGCCAGAAAATGCGGGAATCCGTCCCCATTCCTACGGAGAGCCGGATGTCCCTTGGGGATGTGCGCAATCGCGTCCCTTGGGAGAAGTCACCATTGAAGGAGGAGGAGGAGGTCGGGGTCATCAGAGGAGCCACAAATTATCATTCTCATTAGCGAGTGAAAGGGGGGAGCGCGCGCGCGCGCAACGCGACCGCCAAACTTTTAACGCCAGTTTTCCCTCCAAATCCACTGTCCATTGTCGCCAGGCGTTGTTGTTGTTGTTTAGGTAACACTTGATACTTTTTTGCCTGGAGTGTCAGACAGTTAAGGTGAGTTGCATGTACATACACAGATGCAACTCTTGTTTTCAGGGAATACCAGAACTGCTGGTCCTTTTTCCACAGGGTGGGGAAGCACACTGCAAAATATCTATTGCAGTGTGCTGTGTACTTTGACTCTCTCACGGTCTTGTAACATTAGATCCACAGACGTCAATGGATTTTATATTAATGACCAAATAGTGAAACGAAAGAAGACGAGGAAGCTTTGCTGCTCAGGGGACTCCTATGCTTGAAGTTTAACCTACCATCAACAAAAATGTATTGTTGTTTATAGAAAAGAGAGGATTATGAAACTTGTTTGAAAAAAATTAAATGGTAAGAAGTTTAAATTCAACATTTAAATGAATCGTTTACTTTGTACAAGCACCACAAACAGCGTAATGAATTGTTGTGTTAACTTGGCTACAATCTGACACTATGAGTTTAATTTACAATATTGGGTCCAGCTTTGGATGCAGAGTTCCTAATTTTCATTCCCTTCAAAATCCTGAAGTGTTGCATTTTATATTTAGACCTTTCTTTACGCTCATATGCCTAAATGAAATCTAGTGCAACCAATTTGCCTTCAGAAGTCCCCTAATTATTAAGAATGTGAAACTGTGTAATTTAATCTCTGTATAAATGCAGCTGTTCTGTTTGGCGTTCAGAGTTTTGCCAGAGAACATTAGACAAAGACAAAGACTTTTAAAAGCTGCTAAAAGCTTGACCCTAGGGCAGAGATTCATCTTCTGGCACAACAATAACCCTAAACATCTTGCCTGCTATACAACAGAGTGGTTAAGATCAAAGGATAGTGATGTGCTAGAATGGCCCAGTTAAAGTCCAGACTTAAATCCAATTGAGACCTAGTGGTGAGGAAGGGAGCACATTTCTCTCTCTGTTAGGGACGTACTTTGTATGACATACAGATTTTTATTTAGTGGAGCATTTAGGAAGCCTTGCACTCTTTTCCTTCGACTACAGAGTTATTCATTAATTTGTGTTGATCCGTCATACAAAATCCCAGTCAAACGCCAGACGTTTGTGGTCCTGACATAACAAAATGTGCCAAACTTCAAAAGATGAGAAGATTTCCATAGGACACGGCACGTAGTTAGAAGAAAAAAGAAACGAAGGCCGTAATCTTTTCACTGAATCAGAAACACAACCAGGTGATTTTCTTGGTTAAAGTTTCTCCTGGTGGATTAAGTACAGAAATTAGGAATACTGGCCGCATTGTTCACTCTGGTGATGGATTGTTGAGAGCTGCACTCCTCGGAGTTTCACACGCTATTTTTGCTCGTTGATGTGAGGACGCTGCTGCCACTAAGACAGAAGGAAATGTTCTGCATGCTTTGGCCACAGGTTCTGGTTAGGGAATGGCTTATATATGTGTGTGTGTGTGTGCGTGGGCTTGTGAAGGCAGTCCTCACACCTGTTTCTTTGAGAAACAGAGAGGGCGTCAGGGAGGGGCGGATAAGGACGAGGAGACAGATGGACAGATATAGAAAGGCAGGGGCACAATAAAAAAATAAAAAAAAAGCGCTGAAACTCAAATAAGATCTTCGAACGTGTGCTTTTAGGATGTTTCAGGCGGTCCAGATTGAACTTTCCTTTTCCGTGACCTCCTATGTGACACCTTATTAACAGGTGTTTATGTTTTTATGCCATCCTTCTCACCCCGTCTGGTCTTTCTTGGCTCCATCCAGGCTTTCACAGCACTTTTTATATTTATAGCAAGGGGCCACTTATCCCAGCCCCCGGGGCGCGGGTCGGAGGTGTGCAGCAGGCCAGGCAGGATGGACTGGCGCACGCAGATGTGTCGGGCCAGGTCAAATATCACAGGGTTCGAGTGCCGCGTGGCCTCTGTTGATCCCCGCCGCTTGTCTGCAGAACGTACGTCTGAAGCCAGGTTTGGCTTTTCAGCAGCTTCTTCGGTTTCATGGCATCAGGCCTGCGGTTTACAGCCTTGCCGCTCATGCAGATTCCAAGAGAGAAAGTTAAGGGTCCTCTTGACAGGGCTAGAGGTCAACCAGCAGGCTCCTAGGTGGCCTCACAGGAGCCTCTGGGTGCTTTTGATTTTTGGTTTTCTACAAGGGTGGGTCAAACACTTCAGCTTTGCCAGCTGTTTCGACATTTTAGTAGTTTAGCCACTCTGAATTGTCCTAAATTACATCTTAATTAAATTGTTAATGTAGGAGATAAAATTTTTTTAAACATCTTGGTGTAGCGGATGTGCCAAAAATGTCTCTTTTGTTAGTGCTGCTAATGTAAAAATAGCAATTTGTTATAATTCCAATACTGAAAACATGACAGGTGTCTGTTTGACATGTTTTAGTTTTAGATATTGCAAAATTCTAATGTTTGTTTCTTTTGTTTTATGTCACAAACAGAAGACACATTCTGCTTAAGTCTACTCATAAAACACTAAACCAACATCTAAACATAAACAGATGTGAATCATGAACGAGACAACTCAGTATCTCCACCTAGTGCATGAAACACACCCCACTAAGATGACATGGTGTGTGTGTGTGTGTGGGGGGGGGTGCGTGTGACTCATCTCGTGTTGAACAACATGCCTCGACCTGTCCCCGGTTTGACACTTCACAAGATCATTTAACGTGATCTTACCCATGATGCCACCGTCTCTGTCTGTTGTTTGTGGGCGACTCCTCTTCCTCTTTTGTGTGTGTGTGTCTGTGTGGAGGGGCTTCATTGTGTGGTTATATGACTGTGAGAAACAGTCTCTGGCCTATTTCTCTGAGGAACTGAATGACTCAAATGCAATACGACATTTCACCACAAATGTTTTTTTGTTGTTGTTTTTTTTGTCTTTTTTTTTTTTTTTAACCAATTTTGTGATTATTAGGGAACAAAATTGAAGATGAATACAAATTCCAGCCTTTATCTAAAGCCTCAAGATTTGTTGAGTTTGCTTAAAAAAAGAAAAGAGAGTCTAACCTCATTGTTTTATTTTTTCAATGTCTGACAGCTGGAATACTAATACCATTACTTCAATTCGTGTCTTAAACACAGTTTTGTCTTCATGGTGAAGTGAAGTCAGCCACTGTGGTCCCATGCCTTTTCTTTCATTTTCACATCTCTGTCAGCTGACAGAGACGTTGCCAACATTACCAACATTTTTTTTTTTCTTACCTCTAAGTTGGACCGACACGTTTTTCCTGGAGAAGGGAACTGACTCGTCTAAATTGATCCGATAAAATTGATTAGCTGTATCTCCAGCTGGTTATGTAATCCAGACACAGACACACAGTTTAATCCAGAGAATTGCGCTATTTTACAGACTATAAATTGTTCCCGAGTATGAATTTCATCATTCAGAAAATGGGTCATGAAGAGTGAAAAAAAACCAAAAAAAAACGTAAGTTGCGTTGGTCTCATGACCAGCCAAACTATGAAAAGAAGTGCGATTTACAGTCCGGAAAATATAGATCAAAAAAAAAAAAAAAAAAAGACATGCAAGCTCCTTCCTCATCTTCTGACTTTAAATCAGAATAATTTGTTCCCCTTTTTTCCTCACACAGGATTAGCGAAATTATTTCTGCTAGCTAAGTGGTAAGCTTTTAAAATAAATATTCTTAGAGACTTTTTCAAGCTTTTCAAGCTTCTCCTGACAGAACTGGTGTAATTGAGAGGAAACTTTATTCTTTATTCATAGGTTTCCATGGCGTCTAGAGCTGAGCTTTGTGATGGAGATCATTAACTAGGTTATCCTAAAATAATTTTTATCTAATGTGGTGGTTAGCTATTAAGAAAGCCCATCCACATTTCAGCTTAAACTTTCTGGAAGGTTTTGATTCCTTTAAATATTTCCAAATAAAGTTACTTTCCTTTATGTGGAATCAACGACAGCAGATGCCACCTGTTTTCTTTAGCGCACTGGTCCCTCTTGCAGCACATGCTATGGCCAACACTGTACTTCACACTCAACCACACTCGCTGAGAACCACAGTTCTCTTTTTGACATCTTGACAAGGACAAGATATCCTTGTCAAGATAGCTTGACAAGGATATCCTTGTCCTTTAGCAGGAGTATGTTTGAGATATTGCCTTAAAAATATCTTGTCTCTTTTTATTGAGATTTGGTGAAATAACATTTAAGAAATCTTTTTCAAAACTGCAGAGCTACAAAATGTTGAAGGAGTGACACGACGGCTCCTTCAACATTTCTGGAGATCAGATGGCACATGAGGTATTTTCTGCTACGGCCGCTGTCTGGACAGGCCTTTTCAGCGGCCATCATGAAAACAGAGGTCAAAGTTAAGAAAGCTAAATGTGTTTGCAGAAATTAACAAGAAATTCCTGAGTACTCTGCTGAAATGCTAAAACAATGGGAAAACACACAAAAGAGTAATGCACTAAATGCAAAAAATATGCATTCTTCTTAAATTTTTCATTTATTTATTTATTTTTTTTGCATATCTGCTCATGCAAATGTGGTGAACTCTAAAACTACCTCAATTAGTTTATTTGCATCACTTTAAACAGGCATCTTACTGTTTTATGAAACTATCCTGATTCTTTACATTAAAGTACAGCAAAGTCAGCATTCTCTACATTTTTCTGTCAGCAGACATTTAGTGAAGATCAATGAGATCAAGGTAAGTCTCATGCCCGGTATAAATCTAGCAAACGAAACACGAGCCTGTGTGACCAAAGGATGTTCTGCTCTGGAACGTGTTGAAAGACGTCCTTTCCTGGTCTGATGTCCCGCTGTGCCGAGGCCTGCAGTCCTATCTGGGTCCTGCTCCAGATAGTTGCTGACAGCCGCACTGTTGTAAGAACATTATCACTTTAGCACTGCAGAGAGGTAGGGGGTGGCGGGGGGCATTGTCCCCTAAACTGGCAAACAGGATGTCCTGGTGTCTGGTCCCATCTCATCTGGGCCGTGCTTTGTGTCTGTGGAGACTGGGACAAATCCCTGCTGCAGATGTGACCATCTTTCAGCTTTGTACAATATTAACCCTTCCTTCCTTTTATCTGTTAACTCCTTTATGAAAAAGGCTTCCCGAAAGCAGATTGTGATGCAAAGCAGCGAGCAGACACTGTAAACGAGTGTATGTGCGTAGCTGTGCTTTTGCGCCGAATGTCGCAGCGGAATGAGTGCTACGCGATAAGCCCTCGTTTTCTTTTCCTCTTCCTCCCCCCCATTCCCTTTTCATTCCATGGGAAGGCAAACACTCATCCTCTTCACTCTTGTTTTTCTTATGGTAACTGTTGAACAGTGTGAGCTCCACTTGTGGATTTATTGCCTGGACTGTGAGGGGGTGGGGGGAGTAAGTGGGCTAGGGGTACCAGGACTACTGACAATAAGTGGGTAGGCTCACTGCAAATAAATGTGCTCGAATGGGCAGAGGGAGCTGAGAATGCAGCTGAGCACACACATACAAACACACCCTTGCGCGCACACACAAATTAATACAAATGCCACAACCCTCTAAAGAAATATTCAAAAATGATACAAAAGAGCTCGAGTATGAAAACCAGCCAACACTTTCATTTATTTCACATTTAAACCCGTTAGACAAAAACAATCTCGACACAGAAAACTCATCTCTACTTATGAAGATGATGCAACACAAAGCAGCAAGACTTGAACTGGAAATTAAAGTTTGCAAAAGCAGAAGTTGTTCTACAAATTATGTGCCTAAAAGACATTGTTTTCCAGAAAACACACTCTTTTTCAACACTTTCCTCTTCTCCTGCGCTCATCCGTCTCCTTCGCTGTCAGACTCTTATCTCCGCTGATATAACAAGCAGCTTTTGAGTGGCACTTAACAAAAGGCTTCAGAAGGTAAACAGTGGCTCCGCAGACGCCTTGTACCCCCCGTGATGGTTGGCGCTGATCGCTCCAGGATGGATCACCCCTCATCTCATCTGCAGCTCTCCAGAGAGTTGAAAAATGTGGCTGTGATAAGATTAGCATGAGGTGAAAAGCACAGATCAAACCCTGCCCATTATGCCTCTGTTCAGTCTGTGAGTGTGTGTGTGTTTGTCTTTGTGTGTGCCGTGATGTTAAGGTGTACAAGAAACTGACAATATCTAAATACACATTTCTGGGTTCAGTGGTGCACATCTGTAATATTTTAGGGTTGCAGTAAAAGGTTGGACCCCTTTTGATCTCATAACGTCCTGACGTTTTTGTATCATAGATTCAACAAGGTGTTGGAAACGTTCCTCACTGATTTTGGCACAATAGCGTCACACCGTTGCTGCAAGTTCATCGGCTGCACCTCAGTGAATCCCCATTTCACCAGATCCCAGAGGAGCTCTGTTGGATCGGGGATGTATAGATCATTGAGACCTTTGGAGTACAGTGAATCAGAGCTCTGTGACGTGATGCGTCATCCTGTTGGATGTAGACATCAGACGATGGGGTCACAAAGTGATGGACATGGTCAGCAACTAGACTGTAGTTTTTTTTAAAGTTGCTCAATTAATTCTAAAGAGCAAGATAATGTCTTCCCTGCTTTTATATCAGCAGCCTGAACTATTAAAGCAAGGTGGGACAGATCCTTGCTTTCCTGTCGTTTATTCCAAATTTTGACCCCGTCATTTTGGAACAGTAGTTGCTATTTCAAATTTTTGTGATCCTGTAAGAATTGTGATTTTTCTTTTCCAGTTTTAGCTGATGTAGGTGATCTGCTTTAGGGTTCAGCTTATATGAACCATTGTTGTCTTTTTATGATCCTGATCCTGTCTGTCCATTTGACTTTTGACACCAACAAGGAGTTGCTGCCACATGATTTGTTGAGCTGCTACTTATGTTAACTGAAACTGAACTGTTGTAAAGTGCAGCGTCTCTCTCTTATCCTGTCCCAGTTATCCCTTTTAATGCAATTTATTAGTAGGAGGAAAAAAATATATATGCATATTATTAAACTAAATATAGCAAATTTTTGTATCTGACTTTTTTTTTTTTTTTTTTTTTTTTTTTTTTTTTACTATTTTCTCACACTAATTAGCATTTTTGGGACATTGCTTGAGGTGAAAAGTAAATAGATCTGCATTCAGAAAATAGTAAAAGTTGCCACTGCGGTTTTGAAGTCACACTCAGTGAAAAAAGCAATAGCGAAAAGTATGCGATGACATCATGGAGCCCCAAAAACCTTCATGTGCAGGAAAAGATGCACAAACATCTAAAACTGTAAGATTTTTTTACAGTTTTAATTAAGCTGTAAAAAATTAAGCTGAAAAGGTGGTGTAAATTAAGCTGAAAAGTTAATTTAGTAAAACTGTGCGCAGGCAGTTTAAAGAAATATATAAAATAAAAAAATATTTATTCAGCTGCTAGGAAAATGCATTTTTGCATCATTTGACCATCTAAAATAAATCTTCTAAACCCCTGAACAACTTGTGCATGCGATTCACAGGAATAAATTAGAACTAATTGTCGTCTTTCTTGATTAAGACCCCAGCAGCGAGCTTCTTGTGCTCATACCCACTGCAGCGTTGGAGACTGCTCCGACTCTGAGCATTAGAGCAGACATCTTTGTGTGAGATAGAGATGCCTGGCCGCCCCCTGCAGCGTCGCTCTGCGCTGAGTGACAGCACCGGTCTGGCTCTACAATGGATGATCTTTGCTGTGTATCTGACTGTATAAACACAAGTGGGACGGTTCCCTCACCCAGAACTCTGGTATTGATCATTCAGGGGAGATCTCACAGCAACGCTCATTGTGCCCCCCCCCCCTGTCTCTTTCTTTCCTGCCAATCAATAGCTCTTTGTGCTGATTTTTACCCATTGACAAATCACTCTGTCCCGTTCCTTTTGTTTAGCTGTCAGTCAAGGAAAAGGTAAAGCTGTACTCGGTACTCAAGGGAAAGAAATTAATTAGCCCGTGGATAAAAACAACATTGAAGTGTTTGAGAATATTTCAGGTTTCTCAATCAAACTTTCAGTGTTTCAAGACTTTTATTTGCATTTCTGTACTTTTTCTTTTGCAGATTTAGTTTCCGATTTCTTTGGTAAACCACCTTTGAATGTAAGCCACTTCACAAACTTACAGGGACTTGAATGATCCAGTGAGTGATGGTCATCTGCACAGGCTGTTGTGCCATTTGTAGGTGGAAAAGTTACAGCCAACACTATTTATTGTTGCTGGAGGTACTTACATACATGTACATTATCTACTGTAAGCATTAGTTTCATAGGTTTTATACTGGAGAAAAAAAAGAGATTAAAATGTGTTTCTTATGCCTTAATTTGCTTATGGTTAAAATTGCCAGACTTTGCCAGGTGTTATGATCAATTGCTCAATACTTATGTAGCCTTTTGTCTAAGTACTTATTTACTCTTGAGTAATTTCTTTGATGAATGATTTTTACTTTTACTTAAGGAAAGATATATTGAAATAGTTTCACTCTTACTTGACAATAACTTTTGGGCATTTTACCCACATCTACTTATTCACTTCATTTAACTTTTAATGCAAACAAACATTTGTCGTCGAATGACGTCTCCAGGGTGTGTGGGTGTGAAATCCAAAATGGCTACAGCAATCTTTGCATTTTATGAACACAGGTGTTTGTGATCTTCTTGATATAATCAGCCACATGCTAAATTGTTTGTCCTGACACTACAAGAAGTTTATATTTAACTAACTGATTTTGTCATCTTTAATTAAGCAGTGTACATTTTACACTTATAAACAGTGGTTGAACATTTTAGTTTAATCAATTAAATGCTTATTAACAAGTTTTATACCCACTTGTTAAACAGAGAGCTTTTGTAACCTTTACAAACACCCAAGCTCTAAACACAATAACAACTTTTGTCGTCATCTCACTCTTTTGGTTTTGACGCCCGGCACCCACCACGCTGCCAGGAAATAAAAGTCTCGCGAGTCATCAAGCTACCTTCGTCCAAGTGAGAAATCTCTTGTCTGAGAGTGTGATGTGTGCCCCGCTGTGACCGCAGACACGAGAATGATGCGAGCCAGACGCTCAGAGATCTGATATGAAGCGCTGAGCCACTGACGTTTGCACCGAGCTGAGCCTCAAGCACTCACACTACAGAAATGAGTCAGGCTCTCACTTGATGGATGTTTGTGATTAATGTGTTTGGTAGACAATATATCATTCCACCTGTCTGAATCATAAATCTGTGTGTTTTCAAGTGGCGTCGAGCTGCAGTAGCAGCTCCCCTCACATTTGAGTCAGACTTTTATTGCTTGAAATGATCATCTGTTGTTGGCGGCTTTCGGCTTCCCGCCAGATACAGTCTGCTCTCGTGGCATCCTTTGGCAGTCTGTGGACACATGCCATGCCGGATGCCAGCGGCTCTCCCCACATGTGTTCGTCCCATGCTGCAGGCCATTCTTTCGCATGTGGCCCCTTGCCATGAGTCAGCAGCGGCGGTCAGAGGTTTCCACTCCTAGACACAACAGTCTGTCCGGGAAAAACAACTCTCTGATGCCTCAGCCTTCCTATGTTGTCTGGGATGATTCCGAGTCAAGAGAGACTCATTGTTTGGACGTCTTTGTAGTGCAGGTCCATTGCAGCAGGAATGTGGGGATTTCCTCCCTCGTTTGTATTTTTAGATCTGTGTGTGAGTTCAAGAAATCTGTGCAGGCGGCTGTGCAGTGTGGGGTCCAAGGGTGGGGTCCGAACCTCTATTCAAGTGTGGGAATCAGCTCATATGATAGCAACGACGGTGTGTGAGTGAATGTGTTTTGGAAACTAGTGTACTGTTCTCTCCAGAAAACTATTGCGCCACTGGCACAAGGACGGGGCATCGGTCTCCGATTAGTTCTGCCTGCATTGGAGCGCTACGTTCTGCCCCAGATCTGACAGCTTAACACTGGACTCAGTCAGAGAATCTGGTCTCAAAGGGGGCTCCACTGGGTCACCTGGGGGTCTCTGACCTCTCAGGGTAATGTTCTTCTTCAGGTCCCCCTCTTTGACACCGGTCAATGGGGACTTCTGTGCAGGCGGGTGGATGGGGTGAAATTGGGGAATGGACGGGTCATATCCAGAAGGACCTGTCACCTCCGAATCTAAACTGAGTGGGATCTCCTTCCGGGTCTCACTCACATCCTGTCAACCTAGCTGACATCTCCTGACACTTTGGTCTGACCTTTTCCCTGCAGAGTACACATGTGGTTGTAAGAATCACGGTGTGAATGCGTGGGTGGGTGTGTGTGTGTGACTGGACATCTGTTGATTCATCCTTTTGAATCACATACACTGCTGTCACATACTTTGCCAGAAGAAACTGCCATCTGATAGTTTAAGAAAAGAAAAAAAGCCACAGCAAGATAATATTGTGTATTTAATTGGGATTTTATATAACAGACCATCATAAGGGAGAGAATAATTGTGAGATATAATTAACATGATTCCTGCTTTTAAAGGTTTCATAAAAAAAAAATCTGAAAAGTCTTGAGTGTATTTAAACGTCACCCTCCTTTTACTTGCATACAGTTGATTAAAAGTAAAATACAGACTAAAATGATGATAGATTTAAACATTTTGTACAGTTCTCACCTAACAGAGAAATCAAAGAATAATAATTTCATTTCAAACCATCATTTTGTATATGTTGACATGACAGCACTACTTTGATCAACATTAGGCATAGTTTTTAATGACTTTCAAGCATTATTCATACAAAATATTAAAAAGGAAAAAAGTGAAACTATAAAACTTTCTTAAACAAATACTGAATTACATTTTATTTAATGGCCCAACTGTTCTGTGTCGACTAAATTATGAGTGTTTTACGAGCTGAACACACCCATCGTTTATGAACGACTAAATCTGAAGGTTTCAAGCAAATATGTAAAACATCTAGTGAAGAAGTAACACTGCACATCATCTTTAATATATTGTTCCATGGTGTTGGCAGCATTATTCTGTGGTCACGCTGTTATTCAGAAGGGGAAGAAAGCAGACAGGAAGTTGATGATGATAGTTGGAGCTACATAAAAAGTAACGCAGGAAGAAAACCTGTTAAGAGAGGGCAAAAGGCTAAATTCAGGGACAAACTATTGTTCTTCTAGCAGAATAATCCCAAACACTTAGGCAGAGACATGTTGGAGTGGTTTGGATCACAGCACATTTATGCATTAGAAAGCTTCATAGATGTAAATTCAATTGAGAGTATGTGGCAAGGTCAGAATATTAAAATCTACAGGCGTTTAATTAAAGTTAAGATCTGCAAAGCTGCTGAGACGCTTCCATAAATATTCGCTTTGGTAATTTCTGTTGCTGTAATTTAGCAGAAAGACAAAGGATTAAGAAATTAGTGTTTTCAGCTTATTTCAGTTAAAGATCTAAATTCGTAAACTAGTTTATCTTTATAATCTTGATAGGTATTTGTGTAATTTCTGAAAGATCTGCATCCGGAGACCTTCAGTAATGCAAATAATTCACCGAATGCATCATTGATGAAATAACACATGCACGATTTAGCATAATTAGAGCTACTTTGCTTTAAGAAAAAGTCCCACCATGTGAAACCTGTGATGACATCATCATATGGTTCAGCGGTGAGTAATGGAACAAGTCAATCTTTAATCCCTTCCTCACACAGCTTCTGTTTTGCTAGTGGAACTTTCTTAATCTGTTCTGTGAGATTTGTATTATTTCAAATAATAAAAAGCTCAAAAATATTCATACTTTTTTTTGTTTTTACCTAAATGAGTCACTAATTTAGATCAAGATAATAACTCATCTGAGTTTAAGGTGACATGAAGCCTAATCAGTTGCATGTTAGTAACATTTAGGATTAAGAAATGAATAAAAATGACTCTGTGTTGCAGCCGTTTGGGTTTTTGCCCGAGTTGCTATCTGGTGGGTTGTTTATGTTCTGTCAGGTCTTGCCAGATTTTTTTCTGTTTATTGTTTTGAGGTTGCCATAGTACTTCATTCCTTTGTGCCAGTTTCTTCATCCTGTCCTTTGTTTCTTGTATTTTTGCATTCATTTTTCTTAGATTGTTGTCAAGCAGTTTCCTTTCGGGTTTCTAGATTTTTGAGTCTTGTTTTAGTTTTTTTTTTGTGTGTGTTTATTTTCCTTTTCCACAGTTTCCTTGCTCATCAGATTTATTCGTCCCACCTGTGCTTAACCTGATTGTCTCTCTGCTTGCCTCAGCTTCTTCAAATTTCCCCTGATTTATTTTGTCCCTTCCTAACTTTCCAACCCTGCCTCAGGATTTAATCTCCTAATTTTTTTGCTGTTTGGTGCCGAGGATTAATCTTATTCTCTGTTTTCTTTTATCATTCAAAGAGCAATAAGCAAGTATATTTTGCACCAGGTCTGTCAGTCTATTTTAATTTTTTTGTTGGGGTTCTGCCCCGTCCACAAGGACAATTTAAAAAATGTTATTTGTTTTTTAACATAAAGACACAGATAAAAATCTTTTTTCATCAACCTTTATTAAGTTAGACATCATAAAGTGCAGTCAGTCTTTCGACCTGTCATCACTTTGCCACTGCAAACGGGATGTTTTATTTTCTTTCTAATCGAGTAAAGCATTTTGAATTTTCTTGTAGCTGGAGAATATGTTGTGCAAAAAATAATGCATTCTGTTTGTGAGTTAAAATTACTTTAGGATAGGTTGATAATATTTACAGATATTTTGTCATTTCAAATTCTGACTCACCTTTGAGTTAATCTCTCTTTCTTGTGAAAGAAGAGTGGTCTTTAATGTCCGTATTAATGTAGAAGCAGGTGGTAAAGAAACCTTTGTTAATCACTTAATAATGAATGCTCCCATTTTACATGGTGCCTCCCCCCCCTCCTCCATTCGTTTACTTCTCGTGCACGGGCTGCGGATACTTTATAAAAAGTTTATCTTACCATGAAATGAGTAAGCACGGATAAATGGCTAACGCAGGGTTTTGTCTGTCAATGCAGTCGACCTTTTTGGGGGTCCAGCGACTGGGCAGGTTTGGACCATATGTCACCATTCCTGCCCTTTGTAAGGGCGTGTCTCTGTGGCAACCGCATCAGCTGTGGCCATTGTGCGCAGGGACTCAATGGCCCATATATTCATTGCCGGCCTGGCTTGGGCCCTGCAACAGAAACAAATTGATACATACAAGCTCCCTGCCCCATTTGGCTTTGCATGACACATTTCAAATAGACGAAAGAAAGAAAGAAAAAAAGGGACATTTTACTCTGCTGAAAATCTTGAGAAAAGCTTGGTTACCATAGTGGTCATGCAGTAAAAGCAGCCATGGGCCATTAAACTCCAATCAGATGTAAATTTGGGCTGCCCCCCCACCCACTGAAACAAAACCCACTGCACACAGCAGACACACATTAAACAGTTTGTTTGCCAATTCACATGTCAGCTTAATGAGTTTTTATTCGCTCGGCCTTTGTTTAAATGAAGAGAATTACAAACCATCTCTGATTTATATCTCTGACCACTCCAGTCGCCATCGCGTCGCCTTTTCATTACTCACTTTGAGTCAGGTGGTTAAAGGACACAAGGGATTTATTTTTTTGTTTTAAACTTGGAAATTGATCATCTTGGAGCTGGGAAACCATGTCTGACAACGGCAATAAAATAAACAAGATACAATCTTTATACAATTATTACAAACAAACGCATCTGTTCTTAACAGCAGATTCCAATTTGCTTGTTTTCTGTTCTCCATCCCTGTAGTTAGTTTTTCATCTTAAGACGCACTGTTCTTCGCCTTCTCATGCTTTCCATTTCAGTGTTGTGAACAGTGAGTGTATTATGTGAGATCATACTATTATTATTACCCCCCATAAAAATGTCCTGGACCACAGGAAACAAGTTCTAATGGAAAGCGAGGAGCCAGTGGGTGTCGCGTCTCCGGGACAGGAAGCAATGTGCCCATGTGATTTGGGCAGAGAAAATATTTTTTGCCTCACTCAGTGGCTGCGGGTCTTGTGCGAAATTCTATTCCCCCTGTGTGTGGAGCGCGTGTTGCGGCCATTTTCACGTCGCTTCTGATCGATTTCTCGGCAAAAACAACTCATATAATCAGGTCAAGGTTGTAACATTCAGTTTAATCGGCAGCTGTTTTAAAAAGAAGCAATAACAAAATTGTAAAATAAATAAACTGTGCTTATTCCTCTCTTCATCAACAACAAATCCTGTGATTTTGGTGACATTTGCTTGTTAGTTGCCAAAGTTATAAGGGGGGAACCATATATTTTAGCCAACTGAAATAATCGGTTCCCCCTTCATAACATGGGAACAAATTAATTTACCTGCAAGTTTTTAACTGTGTTTATTCCTCTCTTAATGAACCACAAATTCTATATGTTTGAAAACATTTGCTCATTTTTTTTTTTTTGCCAAAGTTATGAGGGGGAACCATATATTTTAGCTGCCTGAAATAATCCGTTCCCTCCCATAACATGGGAGCTAATTATGTTTTCACAAATTAATTTATTCCTCTCATCCTGTAAGTTTGGAGACATTGGCTTTTTATTTGCCAAAGTAATTATGGGGGAACCAAATATTTTAGCTGTCTGAAATAACCTATTCTTAGTAGGGGGAACAGATTATTTCAGCTAAAATATGTGGTTCCCCCCCAAGTAAGTTTGGCAAATAAAGAGTAAATATAACTAAATTCACAGGATTTGTTGCTGATGAAGAGGGGACTAAGCACAATTAAAGAGATGGTGAGAAAATAATTAACTCCCATGTTATGTATGGGGAATTAGTATTCATTTGCTCTGCTGTGACAACACTAGAAACTGCAGACTGAAGAACATAATGCCTGAGCCTAGTTTTCTGGCTCTGACTGCTGGGTTCTCCTTCTAGTCTCAGGTACATGAGTTTGTATCATTTTGACAACAAAACGTGAGCAATCATATAACAGGACAAGAACCTCAGAGCTTTGTTTAAAGGAGCTAAAGCTACGCTAGTAAACATAGCCATCATCCTAACCATCTCTGTCCAGGTCTGACCGCGTTGTCCTGTTTAAAGTTTATGCACAACTATGTTTGTAATGTCATTTCCATCATTCAGACTGAAACACCTTTAAGAAATAACTAAAGCTGTTTATTCTATTGCCATATGTTGCTGTCTAGCATAGATTGGTTTGCTAAGGCTCTTTCAGCAACGTTCACTAATAAAATAATACAGATATTATATATCGGGGCTTTATTCAATAGCTGCTTTTTTTTATTTGTCTGGCATATGATAATGACTTGATCATTTAAACAGTACTCCCAGTTCAAAATGTCCAAAAAAAAATTTTATTTTAAAAATTTCCCCCATATGAACTTTGGTGGTAAAGATGGTAATAACCAGGACCTAAACCTCCTGACAGGTGCAAATTATTTCTTCTCTTAGTCATTTAGTACATTAGTAGTTTTGGTCAATTTGGTAAAAAAAAAAAAGTAAATAATTTAACTGCTTAGCAAGGATTCCACTGTTACGAAATGCTATTGTCTTGGTCCAATAAGTTTCTGATAGTTATTTTGATTGGTGGTCAGAGTTAGTCATATTTCATGAGCATTAACTGGATCAAAAGCAAAATAAACATAATAAAAGTTTCGACAAAATTTTGTGCAATGAATAAAATGGGATATTTGAGTACAAATATTTATGTCTATAATTTAATAAAATATTGCTTCTAAGAGGAGGTAAAGTCACGCTGAAATGCAGTGGTCTGGATAAAACTGGACAAAACAATTTGCTTACAAAATAAAAGGAACAAATTATGAATCCGTGGATACAAAATGGGAGTATATATTATTGGATGAACTGCTGAGCGGACGCACGAAAAGCAATACACGTCTTGATGCAGATTTACAAAAAGATTAAGGTTTCGATACTTATTCTGCACTTTTTGCGTTGACACCAGCTGCCTCTGACTTTCACTCCCCTCCTCTGCCTTGCAGTGAATCCACAACAATTCAGAAAATATTGTTTCAGGGAGCGTTAAAGAGTCAGAAGCAAAGAAAAGGAGGCAGGATGGCGTACTGTCTGGACGTCTGGTGTCCGCACACAAGTCTGCCTTGTCTGCTGGTGACTGTGGAGGATCCATTGCTCCATGTCCTCCCACTGCACATGAGTGACAGGTCCCTGCAGCCAGCGTCACTCCTCTCTCCATCCCACTCCTCTTCTACCACATCTGTCCGCCTGAATCTAACAAGGGCTGTCCTCCCCGTTATGTGGGCGCGAAGAAAGACGGGAGGTGGAAAAAAGTTAAAGAGCGGAGTATCCCATCAGATTCTCTGTGGTCCATGGACTCCAATTATTCAGAGCTTATCTTTTCAGCTCGGCTGATCCCAAAATGAATAAAGTGCGGGGCGCATTACTGCCGGCTCGGTGCACCTCTAAAAAGACTGAAGGAGGATCAGGGATGTGGGTTATAGTGTCAATCTGGCTCTGACCCCGAGGGTTAGGGAGGTGACGTTATGTAGTCGGAGCAGCGCGGCTTTCCCTCGCAGCATATCCTTTTAAAACCCGGCCTTGTGAAATGGGAAAGGGCAATCACATTAGAAGAGGTTTCTGTCTATTTTAAAGTGAAAATGGAGGAAGAAGACGAAATCTCTAGACACAAAGTGAGTGACTCTTGACTTTAAAATCAGCTCCGAGATCAGCGTTAACGCCGTGTGCACTGGATTCCTGAAGAGCTGCAGAAAGTCGCCTCCAAGCATCGGAGCAAAGCGACACCGTTATTTTACAAATTCAGATTTAATTAGAAGATTTTGTTTTTTTACAGAATTGAGCAAAAGTTACAAAAAAATTGAAGTTGAGTTATTATTAAAATGAGAAAATATCATGTTATGTTTACCTTATTGTGATGCAGGTCCTTGACCAAAAAATTTAACCCGATTTTTGGTTTAAACTTAATCTTTGTGTTTGCAGTTAGAAACTTTACTATACTGAGATATTACAAGATCTTTATCATTTTAAGAAAACAAACATACTAACGTGAACATACTCTCTGTAATATGAAACAGTATTTTCTCCCTGTTCAATTTCTGTTGTGTTCCTCTTTTTTTTGTCACACAATAACCTGAGTCAATAACAAAAGCAGTTATCAAATAATGATATAATTAGTAGAAAAAAAGCTATCCAGCCTAACCTTTTCGTTGAAATTCAGTTGCAGTGCCAATTATGACTTTGTGACCTGGACAGCTTGTTGAAGGACTTTAACACAGTTGGTGACCGCTGGCCTAAATGTATGAACTTATTCCTAAAGTCTCACAACGTGAGAAGAAACAGTTTGGGGGGAATGTTAAGCTTTTCTTTTGTCTTTTCTGACTACCTTCACTTGCTAGCTGTGCTGCAGTCCTAACACAGTCCTAAGCAGTTACAAATTGTACAGATTTGATTTCTAGTTTGAGATCTAGTTTGTTGCTTTTTGCTTTCTGCTGACAGGCAACGTTCATCAGCTCTGCTTGTCAAAAATATACAATTTACATAAAGCTGCAGTTGCGCAAGCCAAACGGGACTGAAAAAATGATTCCGTTTGCTTTTTTAAATAACACCAAAAATGTGACCAAGCAAAATGAAAGACGCAGATAATTTGTTCAGTGTGATGGAAAAGCTCCAATATTTCCAATTTGTTTGACTTCCTTTTAGAGATAAACATGAATCTGGTACGGTCCAGGCTTGAGGCTGGTGGTCCTCTGGCTGTGAGAAGCCCTTCCACTCCTGAGAATCTCAGACTCTTGGAACTGTCGACAAGTGTTACTGATCCTCCTTTTTTCTCTCGCCCTCATGGAGATGGCTGGGAGATTCTCATGCCACCACACAATACCTACACAAGCTGCTATGTCTAATTCAATTAAGTCCGCAGGGCTGTGCCAAGTGGGCCTGGTCCTGGTTGACGGGGATAATGAGCGGGCAGAGATGAGGAGGAGGAGAAGGAGGAGGAAGAGGGCTTGTCCGGGTTTAAGATGGAGTTCTGGACTCTTTCAGATGTTTGCACCTCATTCCTTTTGTTTTCTGCTCCTACACTCTACGTTTTCCAGATGACCCGGCTTATTTGTTGTTGAATGGAATATGTTGCATTCCAGCATCGGCGCAAATAGCCGAGGAGACGGGAACAAAGAGGAAAGGAACTCTGATAAATGTGACCCCTGAATTCCACTCTTAAATTCAACACTTAGAAATGTTTCCAAATCTGCATTCTTTCCCAGCTGCTGAGAATAAGGCATCACGTTGAAGTTGAATGAAATAAACCTAAAGACCTGACTCACCAGCTCATTACGTAAGAATTAACTAAATACTTAATTCTTAAGTATTTATTTAAGAATAAAGTAAATATTTATACCTTTAGGAATTTCTAGCTTTTTTCAGCAGATATATGTGCTTTCAGTGCTGACATTAGCTTGCATTTCTGCTGTGTCATGTGATTATTGTAAGAAAAGCAAATCAAACTCTAAAGGTGTCACTCATTTTTGTTTTAAACTCAATTTTTTTTTATGTCTGTCCGTTAGCTACCATTAGCTTGTGCATAAAAATAACAACTGATTACATATTTACACCGAGACTTAGAAATGTTTATTACTGCAGCAAGTGTAAAGTTAAAAGTGAAGTTGTCATGTCTATCCGCATCAACAGTCTAAAAGTTTCAGGACACAAATTCAGAAATAATATATTTGATTAAAGACTGACAAAAACTAGACAGTTTTTTTTTTTTTTTTTTTTTTTTTTTTTTTTTAATAAAGCAAACGTATCCCTGTTTGTGTTTCTTTTGTTTTGTTTTGCTCCATTTGTTTTAAAAAGTGAGGGTTTTTTTAGATTTCTGTGCGTGTGCGTGTGTGTGTGTGTGTGTGGGTAAAAGGCTCAACGACATCCACTTATCCAGTGTCAGGCAAGAAAGTTGCTAAATAGGACGGCAGTCATGGTTGACAAAAAGTCAGACGCTGCTTAAGAAAACCTGCTTTTCTACAACTTTGACACTTTTGATTTCAGCTGGGAAACTATCTCAGACCTGAGAGGCCTTTATTTTCACTGAAGCCTCTGCTGGACCCCTGCTGCTCCTCCAGGACCCTTGTCCCTGACCAGCACACAAAAAAAGCCCCTTAAACGTTTGACTTTCTCACAGAAACAGCTTGCTAAATGGTATTTCTGTAATGGACTCCTGCTAGGGTTCATATGCGTTGTATAGCGACGTCGCACAAGTTGAGTCAACACAATTACCATGAGAAAGATCCCAAAGAAATCCTGGAAAAAGAGAGGTTTTTTGAATAAAATCTGAAACTATAGAATTCTTTGTTTTCCCATGAAAAAGATGAAAATCAAAGACATAGATGGTCATTTTTTTCTATTGGTAACGTGCTGCCGAGTGAATGTCTTATTTACATGCCAAAGGAAACGGCCATCGTTCTAAAGGGATGGGAAATCAGGGGCCCTCCATTATGGCGGAGCAGGTTGGAGAGGCAGAGGCGGCTGCTGCAGCCTCCCTGCTAGGGAGCGGTTAACAAGGCCTTGGTTGAATTAGAGAATGGCAATGAGTTTTTAATTGGTGACACATTATATTTATCAAGCTGACAGCGGAGTGACTGCGCCGTAGCCTTTCTTGTTTTGTCCTTGTGTGCGCATTACTTCCCCCAAGTTGCCCCTCTATGATGCCCCCCGTCTGCAAGGGTCCCTCGCATTTCAAGACAGAAGAAAAACATAATAATTGAGCATCAAGTTGAATGATAACACTGAATTATTCATCAGGGTTTCTTAAAAGTGCTGGATAAAACAACCCCCCCTCTTCTAGATTTTTTTTGTCCCTCCATCCAATCACACCAGTTTAGGGCTTCACATAAAAGCAAATCCTTTTCAGTCCGTTTTGTCCGTCGTGACAGAAGTTCTGCTGCCGGGCTGGAAAAGCTATTAACAAGTGTTTAATATTTGGATGGGAGTGTTTGGTCACCTCTTGTATGGTGGTGTTGATGTGTGGGCTTACATGTATATTTAGCACTTTATAACTCTCTGCGTTGCTATTTGACCATGTCACTATTATGTTTGAAATTCAATCGAGATTCAGCTTTAATGGACATGTCTAACATAATCAACACTCTTAAGAAGTCTTGGTTATATTTTTACAGTCATGATAAAAGGGAAATACGTCCAGTTTTATTTCTACTAATAATACGAATTGTGGAGACATCTGGGGGTTTTGGATCCAACCTGTTGACCTCGTTACATTTCATGTTTTAGTCCTGGTGTTGTTTAAACTCATAAAATTGTTTAAATATGCAGCAGCATTTTGTTCACATACCTTCAGAGATGTAGCCTATGAAAAATCCTCAGAACGATCATTTCATGTCCATATTCTGCTGAAAAGCTGCTGCAGCCACTGTACAGACTGCCGTAGAGAAAGGTCACAACTGATTTCAAAACATAAGCTGTAATTAAAAAGAAAAAATGTGTGCTTTCAATTTTATGGAGTTACAGGGATGTAAACTGCTGGAAACTTGATGTGAAAGGCTCCTACATCCAGCACTCTTACTCCACAACTATGTAATTCAAGGACTCTTGGTGTGAGCTGTTAGCGATTAATTATGCAGCTACTTTACTCTACGTATGAACATGAGATTCATAGTACATTACTATTTTAAAGCCAGAATAAAATAGTGGCATTTGTAAAAATGTGTTTAACAAGTTTTATTAGCCTCTATTAGCACCATTAGCATGCTAACTGTGATAGCTGCAAGTTAATTTTTTTTTTTTTTTTTCCATACTTCTATTCCTGTCAAAGCCTTGCAATGGGCTGCCAACATCTTCTAAGCGTGTGACGTAGTCCTAGAAGATAAATATGACCTGAAAGCTCAAAACAAACTCTAGGTAATCAGCTTAGCCTTCCTGTTGTCTGCTGAATCCACTTCTTGCTTCTCTAAAGAGCTCCAAAGGTTTCACCTCCGTTACTTTTGAGTTGAGAAGGAGAAAAGACAGAAATTTAAATGTAAAGCAGGCAGAAAGCGTATTCTACGCAGGTATATTATAAAATATATCTTATAATATATAAATTATAAGATATATATATATATATATATATATATATATATATATATATATATCTTATAAGATGTATATAAGATATACATCTTATATTTCAGATGTAACAAGATCTGAAATATAACCAGAGTTATCCATAAAGGGCATTTTAACAGCAAAATGTTGTCATAAATAATGCAGAAACAGTTTAATTCAACTTTAATGTGTCCTTAATGCCTGGAATCACCTATTTAGTCCTGCTCCATTATAACAAATCAAAATCCAAAGCTTAGCGTGATGGAAGAAAGACGGCTCCATTGTTTGGCATTAAACAGTGCTTGTTTGTGTGCAACAGCAGGTCCCCAGAAGTTTCAGAAGAAACCTTTTGTCATCTTTGGGGCGTAACTACAGCAGACTGGAGGTCCTGGCGATGCTCTTCAAATGGCGGTGAAAGAGGGAGTTTGGGGCGAAGGAGGCCTAATGAAATATTTAAGATTTAGGCTAAATAGGAACTCTGAAAAACTTCTCAACAAAAGGGGTCGGCCGAGGGCCCCCATTGTCCCTGGGACCCGGCGGAAGCGGGGGCCAGGCGGCTACAGATGTGAGGAGAGCCCATATTGAGTCGGGACGTGTAGGCTCTGCTCACAGCTGTGTTGCCGCGCTCCCGCCCCAGCCACCAGCCCCCTGCCTTTGTCCGCCTTTGTGAGGGTCGATTTTACACCGAGCTGATTGCACGGCAACGGCTTTGTGTCAGCAACAAGAAGGCCCGGCCCATTGCTGACCGTCGGCAGTCGCTCCCGCTGCATCGCAGGTTCTCACATTCATCCAGATCCCATCAGGCCGTGGGTTCTTCGTAGCTTCTTATTATCTCAGGATGACAAGGTGATGAATCCCGTTTGTGCCAGCTGATATCAGTTGGCTGAGAGAGTGGAAGGTTTGAGTTGGAGAGAAGGGGGTTGAGGGGGGGTCTTCTCTTAAAGGATCTGCCTGTTTAGCACTTAATAGCATTTGATTAATGGAGAGCCCATTCCTGGAAACATATGTCATTCTCTGGAGCCAAAGAAGAGGACGGCATTTACTCATTTCTTGAATAATGATGTCACAAGGTCACGGTGAGCAGTTCATGCTCAGAATGGGCAAAGTAAGTCTTTTCCTTTGGTTAAAAAAAAAGAAAAAGAAAGGAAAACATCTGGTGAGAAAACCTCTTAATGCTTGAATTTAGTTACACTTAGAAAAACAACAACTCTGATTTGACTTTCAAACAGATTCTACAATTAAACAGAGATTTATTTAAACACAGCACATGCAGGCATAACTACGAACGGCAAAGTGATTCCAATTTGATCCTTCATCTGTGTAAAATATGCACCAGTAGGCATCAGAGGAGTGGTCTGAAACACTTACATTTGTCCCTTGTTCTACTCACTTAAATTAAATGGCTAAACTGCCTCATTAGCATAAAGTCAAGTTCTGCAGAGCTCTGCTAATGAGCTAATATTAGAGCCAGATGTGTTGAAGTAGAAAACCATCTAAATGTTGCAGGAGACCGACCCTGGAGGGCTGGAGTTTGAGACCGCTGCATTAGCACCTTCACTGGTTGGTTTAAGGTGAATCAGCAGTAAGAGGAAAAGTTTTTCAAAAGTGTAAATATTTAAGTATTAAAAAAATATAAATTCACATTAAGTTGGTTCCTTTGTGTAATACAAAGGTTCCATTTAGGATGCAAATAGTTCAAATATTTTTTTTTTATTTTGATCCCTCTAATTAGAGCAAGACTCAATCCTTTGCATCTAAATCCTCTGGTGTCAGTCGGAGCCAAAAGGCGAATTCAGGCCTGAGCACAAAAAGAGGGCACCATAGCTAAACACCAGCCTTAACCCATGACTCACTACTTCTAGGCTAAAGTCTTTTTAAAGTGCCTAATGTGAACAACAATGTAGACATCCCCTGAGGGGGAAAGACTGAGTCAGGGACTTATGATAATGCAGCTTATTTGAAACAAATCAGGGAATATCTTAGACACTAAGGCAAAGCCTTTAATTGCTTCTGCAGGCATCTCCTGAATCTGAACCTCTACGGGTGCAGCTATCTTGACACCGATGGGAAGATTCTCTATTGTGCTTAATCGTGATTCAGTATTTGTCTATCATTATTTTTAAAATTTCATCTTAATTCCTCCCAGACGTGATGAAATCCCTTTTCGAGTTGTCCTGCAAGCATAATTTACTAAGGTATTCATAAAAACAGTCACAGGCAAAAGATCCTCTGACTTATTTTCTGTTCAGATCTGCGCTGCCAGACTTTCAAATACTCACTCAACAGGGATTCCTAATCGGCCCTAATAGGCCTGAAGCTGGTTGAACGAGTCGGACTGCACAGAGAGCCTGATAGAAACCAGATGTGAGGATAACTAACCTGTTAGTCTCCTTCCTATTTAATCAGGGGGTAGCTAACCACACTTGTCTCAGAGTTTGTCTCTCTTTCCGTTTTTCCCAAAGACCTTGTCAGGTTTAATGGCCTGTTGGCTGAGTGGGCTTCTGTGGCCCCGCTTTTAAAGCAGGCCTAAAGAAGAAAGACGCATGGTCAGCTAATGAAGCTTAATATTCCTAAAAAGGTTGGGGGGGCTGGCAATTAGGAGAGCGTTTCCCATGGTTCTCCCCCCAGCGGTTCTTGGCCGCCGGTGCATCAGCTTGTCTGTTTGATGGCGTCTGAATGCGTCTTATTGATGGGGGTCAGAGCTTAGAGGGGAGCTGTGTGAGGGGAGGAGAATGAAAAGAGGGTCCCACACTGCAGCCTCAGTGCAACTCAACCACTAGCAGCTCTTCCACTTGTCTGCCTGAATCATATTCAACAGAGCTGAATGACTCCCTGAGTGCTGCATGACCTCTTGTGGCGATTCACACGTTCTTCTAAAAAAAAAAAAATTCTCTCATCTTTTGATCCAGTGATTACAGGTTGCTGAAAACTATCCTGGGGCCATTCACCTAAAGTCGCCCATCTCCGCCGAAAGCAAAACTGCTTGGTGTGAAGACCTCGCTACACCTGCATGTGTCCTCACAGGATGCCATGTGGGTCACCTTGTGGGAAGAGCAATGCTCTGGTAAACGATCGCTGTACAGATGCCATATGTGTGAACTCATCAGGTCACGACCTCGAAAGCAGAGCTGTACGATGCCATGCTGCGCGCAGAGAAGCCACAGGTTTCTGACAGCAAAACGGAAACGAAAAGGAATATGTCAACATTAGAGCCGCCATCGTACAAAGATACGCCTGAGAACCGTGTCGTCATGACAACTTGCATTGGATTGTTATCTTTGAAGGAGTATATTTCTGCTAATTCTTAATAACGAAAGCAAAAAGCATATATATATATATATATATATAATTGCATGCCGTTTACAGAGTAAGGGAAGTGGTTTAGCACCAAGCACCTTCCTGTTTGTGTAGGTATTTACATAAACATGCCAATTTCCTGGTTCCCTTATAGCTTAGCAAAACATTGCGTCATTTCACCCGAGAACCAAATAAGGTGAAAAGCTGCCGTTTAATGTACACAGGCATTTACTATATTCATCTTCTAAGCCCTCCTGGCCCTTGCAGGGCTGCCAGGGGGATCAATGCCTAACTTGATCTGTCTCTGGGTGAGAGGGACAAGCAACACATTGCGGTCAATTATCCTGCATGTTTTTGAAC